>PVKC010024144.1:0-16995 GCA_004027635.1 Crocidura indochinensis | reverse complement strand
AGTTTTGCGATTTGTGTCATCATATTTTCTTGGTTCTTATTAGTGTTCTGTTCAACTCGGTCCATGGTTTCTTTGAGTTCTTTGAGCATCTTCCATATTGTTTTTCTAAAGTCCTTATCTGAGAGATTGATTAGTTCGTTGGTCATTATCTGGTCATCAGAATTGTCTTCTTCGTTCTCTATGTCTGACGCTGGCCTGCTTTGTTTCCCCATTGTCACACTAGTAATGTGTGTTTTTCTACGTGTTGTGGTGGTATTCATTCGGTAGATGATGTGCATAGCCAGACACCTCTGGTTCTAGCCTTTCTGGGTGTGTCGATTAGCCTACAAGTTAGTGGAGTCTTCTGTGGATGAGGCCTCTGAGAGGATCAAATCTTGGGCCTAGGCTTACAGCAGAGAAGACAATCTAGAGAGAAATGCTGGGTTTCTGTGATCCAGCACAGTCCTTAGTGTGTTTTTTTCCCTTCTTGTTGCCTTGATGTGCTATCCTTAGAAAGAGCGCACGGCCCTGTAGCGAAGTGGAGCGCCGTGCTCTTCTGCAGCCTATTATTAGCCCACTCCCACGAGGTCCGGAGGTCAGCAGAGATCAAAGAAACACAAAGAAAAGACAAGACTTACAGTTCTTAGCAGTCAGCCGTACTGGGCAGGCGTGGATACGCTCTATATGATCTTTTAAAACTTTTATAATTGGTTAACTTTTTCTAAAATTCCTTTTTTACCTGAATGTATGTTTTTGGAAAATAATGATATTTATTGACTATATACATATACATGTGTGTATTTTTATAAAATATATAATTCAAATATTTTAAATCTCTTTTTTAGAATATTTGATGTTTTGGTCTCTAAAAACTATGTAATTCTATTGTAAGTGTAGCTCTCCACATATATCCTTCTATTTCCTTTATATTTATCTATTGGGATGGTCCTCCCAAGTAGTGCTCAGCAGTTCATGGAGCCACTCACAGGAGATACTTAGACAATGAGAAAAGATGGCTCAATGTTAAGATCTGGTAGGGCCATACTACTCAGACCCAGTGGTGCTGGAGGCCCCCACTGTTGGCGCTGACTTTTATCATAACTTAGTGTTGAATCCTGTCAAATACCTTCTCAACATCTATTAAAATTATATAACTTTTTATTTTTGCTTACTTATTTATTAATTGATTAATTGATATCATCATCCTAGTATGCTTGGAACAAACTCCATTGTATAATTTTTTATTTAATTTGTAAATATTTGGAGGGAATATTGGTTCTATGTCCATTAGTATGTAGTTTTCTTTTTGTGAAGTCTTTAATATTGTTTTAAGATAAAGTTGATCTGATGAAGTTTTATAAAATGTTTTAATAAGTATTTCTCCAACTTTGAGGAATTTCTTGAATAGAATAAACATGTTCTTTTCTAAAGATTTAGTAAAATTTACTGGTAAAGCCACCTAGATGAGGGTTTTTCTTTTGGGGATTTAAAAAAATTGTTTAAATTTTTGTGTTTATTTGTTTTTTTTTTCTTGTTGATCAGTCTTGGTAGATTGTATTTATCTAAGCTTTTATTTCTTCAAGATTGTCCAAACTGTTGACATATTATCCTTTTTATTTCTATATTATCTATAGTTATATATCTTTCATTTCTTCTATTAATAGTTTTATCTCCTTATAAGTCTAATAAACTTTATCTTAAAAAATGCTCTTGGGGGTGTTGGAGCCATAGTGCTTTGTGTAGGGTGCTTGCCTTGCACACTGTCAACTCAAATTCTATGCCTGGTACCTCATATTGTCCCCTATGTGCAACAGGAATGATCCCTGAGCACAGAGATAGGAGTAAGCCCTGAACACCACTGGGTATGGAACAAAAATAAAGCAAAAAAGCTCTTAAGAGCAGAGATAGTACCATGTGTAAGGCACTTGCCTTGCATGAAGCTGTCTGTCCCTACATTGACTTTCTAGCTCCCCTGGAGCCTCACTAATATTAAGTCCTGAGCACAGCCAGGTATGGCCCCAAAATAAAACCAAAATATGCCTTTCATTTTATTCATCTTTTGTTATTGAGATCAAGGATGTCTAAATCATTTATTCTTACTATAATTTTTCTGTACCTTTCCTTCTATTATCTTTATTTTGTCTGTTTTCTTTTTTTTTCTTTGTTGCTGTTTTTGTTTGAGAGACACACCCAGAGTTCTGGCTATCATTCAGAAATCCCTCCTGGCAGACTCATATATGGTGCTGGAGTTCAAATCCAACTCAGCAGTGTGCAACCCCGCTGTACTATCGTTCCAGTCTCTTTTCTTCTCTCTTTATGAAGGCCTATACTGCTACTAAATTTCCTCAGAGTAACATTTTGTTTCTGCATCCCATAAATTCTGATAATTCTGTCTTTTATTTTTTGTTTCTATCATTTCTGCTTTAATTTCCTCATTGACCTAATGATTACTGAGTAGCATATTATTTAGTTTCCATGTTTAATTTTTTTCTTGCTATAATGAAATTTGAATTTTAAAGTCTGATTTTAATCTTCATAATTTTGACACCTCTTATATAACAGTATATATTCTATTCTAAAAAAATTCCATGTGTACTTGAAAAAAATGAAAGATTTTCTGTTTGGGATTAAATGTTCTATAAATGTCTATAAAACCCATTTTTTCTAGTTCATATGTAAAGCTTTTATTTTCTTCCACACTGTTTGGTCCCCTGTCCAAAATTGTAAATGGGTGTTAAATCTCCTATTATTCTATTAATGTTACTATATCTCTGTTAATGATCATTTAATGTATTTGCCTTATATAAAATATTATGTATAAAATCTTTCTTTAAATTAAACCCTAAATCACTACATAATGTCCATCCCTATCTCTTACCACCTCTTTTAGCTAGAAATCTATGTAATCCTATATAAAACAGTAGTAATGCCTTCTGAAACAGACATTTGCTTGCCAGATTATTTTGTAGCCTTTAGTTTTGAGCATATCCTATGAAAGCTATGTTTCCTGTAAGTGACATCAAGCTGTATTTTTTATGATCCATCCTATCTCTCCCTTTTAGTTGAATCCAGACCATTAACATTTAAAGTAATTATTGAAAGACAAGTATTTGTTGCCACTTCATTATTTGCTTTAGGTGTTTACTTGCTCTTAGCTACTACTTGTTATCATGGTTTCTACTCCTGAATATTAGAAATATGCCTGAGTTTCTTCTCCAATTATCAAAAAAATAAAGTTGTTTGAGTTTCATATTTAAAGCTGTCTTGAGATTTAAAGTTCTCTTGAAATAAAGTTGTTTAGGCTGCTAGACTCTGGGTACTACCATATCTGCAGGGCCTAGAAAAGTGTCCTATGGCTAGAAGGTGCTCAGTGATATAAAAAAATTAAGTTGTCTTAAATTTTATATTTAAAGTTCTATATTTGTAACTTGTATAACAGGTTTACTTACATTTATTTTGTGAATTGCTATTTTATTATTGTCCCCTCCCCCTGACTCCATATTGCATAATTATACAGCTTAATGTTTGAACCCAGCAATCTGAGCAGCTTGGGTGGCATGGAAGACCACAAGGTCACACCCAGCAACACTTGAGGGCCATGTATGTGAGGCTGCAGATTAAGCTGAGGATGATACACATGGAAGACATGTGCTCCACCCCTTTGATCTACAACCCTAGCCCTGCAGTTAATTATGTCTTCTAAAGATTAATAGTAAGAGGGAATTAATATCCACCTGCTGTGTAGTTGCCATTTCTGGTGTTATTCAATCTTTAGTTTGGATACAGATTTTCATCTGGGATCATTTTCTGTTCTGCTAAAGGACTCTTTTAAATCTTCCTGGTAAAGATGCTCTACAGCATCTGAATGCTTCCAACAGCTCTATATCTAAACATGCCAATCTACCTTATTTTCAAAAGGTATTTCTCTGGGTATGGAATCCTGGTTGACATATATTTATCCTAAAGTATTTAAAGGTATATATTACTCTACTACCTTCTCAGTTTTGTTTCTGATTAGAAACTTGCTACTTATTGTTCCTCTTTACTGATGGTGTCTGTTTTTCTGGCTACCTTTGAAATTTTTTCTTTATTGGTGGTTTTTGACCATTTAATCAGTTGTGTATCAGCAAGACTTTTTTTTCGTGTGTTTTGGGCTTAGAATGTATTTAAAAAATTTTTATCTGTGTTATAGTTGGTAGACTAATAGCCCCACAGCAATATATACACATCCTAATTCCCGTTATTTCAGTTACAATTAAACCTATTGTATTAGTTTTCCAGAGTAGTCAAAAAAAAGGTGTTTAGACAAAAAATAATTTTCTCTCTTAAAATTCTAGAGTTTAGGGGCTGGAGGGTGGCAGAAGTGGTAAGGCATCTGCCTTGCCCGTGCTAGCCTAGGACGAACCAAGGTTCAATACCCCAGTGTCCCATATGGTTCCCAAGCCAGAAGAGATTTCTGAGCGCAGAGCCAGGAGTAACCCCTGAGTGTCAGTGGACATGACCCCAAGACCAAAAAAATAAATAAATAAATTCTAGAGTTTAGAATTCTAAACTCCAGGCACCGGAAGGCTCATGATCCCTCCAAGACTTCTAGAGGGAGTTTTCTTGCCTCTTTCAGCTTCTGATTATCTTTGGACTATGGGATCTTAACTCCAATCACTTTATTTTCAAAGAACCACCTTCCCTCCTGTATTTTTAACTTCATAGTGTAATCCCCATTAGTCTGCTATCTTCTCTACTATAAGGACATAAGTCATGTTGAATTAAGCACCTATTCTCTCCCATTATCACCTCTTTTATTAACTAAATTTACAAAAACTGTTTTCCTAAATTGTTTCCACTTATAAATAATACAAAAGGTGTCAACTTACTTTCGAACTGGAGGTACACTATGCATAATATCTATATTACCTTAAGTTAAAAAAATAGACTTTGTATATGTAATTAAAGATCTAGAGATGGAAATATCCTGGATCAGCCAAGTTGCAATCTATCTCAAGAGTGATCTGAAGAGGAAAGCACAAAATTAGAGTCATAAAATTAGACTCATAAAATTAGCATAAAATTAGAGTCATAAAAATTAGAGTCATAAAGACTTGATAATATGGAAACAATTGGAGCAATGCATACACAGCCACCAGCACCTAGAAAAGGTACTCCTCATTATCTCCAGAAGAGAAATACTACTCTGTTAATAATTCATTGTAAAAATACTAACTTCTACAATGTTAATTTTTATAGACTAATAACTATATAGTTATATATATATATTAATAACTATAATTTCTAACTTCTAGAAATATAATGTCTCCCACATTAAGCTGCTAACATTGTAGCAATTTGTTATGATAGGAAAGTAATAAATGTAAGATTATAGATTTCTTCAAAATAATGCTTCTTCAATTATTCCTGTCCTTCCCCCTCTTCTTCAGGGTCATTTTAAACATTTGAGGATCTCTTCAAGTTGTCTCACAGTGCAGCAAAACCATTTGTTTTTATTCTCTGCATGTGTAATTTTGTTGGTTGTGGGGAGGGATGGAGAGCCCACCCAGAGGCGCTTGGGGGTTACTTCTGGCAGATTAAGGGGACTATATGGGATGCCAAGGATTGAATTCCAGTTGGCTGCATGCAAGGCACCCTGTGCTATTGCTCTGACCCCTGATTGTGTCACTTTGGAGAATTGTTATCACTGTCTTCAATGACATTAATCTTTTTCTTCTTCAATATCTAATCTGATACAAATCCCACCCAACATATCTGATATCTAGGATATTTATTGTACCGTTCAAATCTAGAAACTTGAATTTTTTTGAATATTTGTATACATTTGGAGAGAGGTGCTTGGGCCACAACTGTGCTTAGGGTTTACCCCTTACTCTGTGCTAAGGAAACTCCTATCGGTGTTTGTGGGCCAAGATGCAGTGCTGAGGGCCCAACCAAAGTTGGTCCCATGCAAGGCAAGTACCTTAACCTCTGCACTATCTCTCAGATCCCTCTGTATAATTTTTGACATGTGGAATATAGTTATAATAATTTCCTTGGAGTCCTTGTCTGCCTATTCCAACAGCTGTTTTAAGTCTACTTCAGTTCTGATTTATTTCCTTCCTCATTAGGTGTTTTTGCACTCAGTAATTTTTTTTATCAGAGTCTAGTTGTTTTGAGATTTACTCTTTTTTTAGTGTTGCATATTTGTGTATTCCTATAAACATGTTTGAGCTTTATGTGAGGATACAATTAAATTACCATGAAACAATTTGGTCCCTTTCAGTTTTTCTTTTAAGATGTGTCCAGCAAGACCAGAGAAGTGTTTAGTCTAAGTCTAGTTTTTTCCCTCCATAGATATTTTCTGAGTATACTACACTCCAAATTTACCTATGTTCTATAAATTATAATGCTCCCCATCTGGCTGGTAAGAATAGGTGCTATTTCTGCCCTAAGAGAACACCAAAAAGTATTCTTTTCAGGCGGTAGTATGTTAGGTTGCAACTTATTTTACTTAAAACAAAGATCATCCTTGGTTCCTTTGTATGTTTGTTTACAACTTGAATTTACCACAAAACAGAGATTGTCTTACTTGTAAACCTGGGTGGGACTGGCTCACGATAGCCTGAGCTAGTTGTTCTTACTGCCCATGAGTGGTCTCTGTACTCAGTAAAAGCAGCAGTTCTGGCAGGCAACTTGCTCTCCATATGAGTTAGAAGACTGCCAGATTACACATGTTTCCCTCTCAACCTGGTTTGGATTATTTCATGCACGACCCTGATTCAGACTCATTTACCTGGGCTTGGAGATAAGGCGCATGGAGTGATATTAGAACAATATCTCTGGCCTCTGGCAGTTTCCTCGTGTGTTTGTTTGTTCCCTACTGTACTGAAAATTGTTATATATCTTTTTATTTTATATGAAAAGATAAATTCAATCTCTTCTCAACGAACTTGGCAGAAGAACGTTCCTATCTTGACTAAAACTATGTTTTAGTGTGAGATGCCTCTCTTAAAACAACATCATTATAACAGCTAAAAAAATGAACCACTCACATCAAAGATGCTATCAGAGATTGCTAAACTAAGAGATGGTCATGTAGCTTCTTTTCTGATGATGTCCGGTTCTGTCCTATGATTGTTAGAGATTTATAGAACCATTCACAGATCACTAGGTCTGGGTCCACAGCAATAGTACAGTGGGTAGGATGCCTGCCTTGCATGCAGCCAACCTAGATTCAATCCACAGCATCCTATATGTTCCCCCCAATGACCACCAGGAGTAATTTGAGTGCAGAGCCAGGAGTAACCCCTGAGTACTGCCAGATATGGCCTAAAAACAAAGTCATTAGATGTAATTCAACCTTATTTTTTTAACTTTATTGATTGGTTGATTGATTGGTCCTTGGGCTACTCCTGGCTCTGCACTCAGAAATCACCCTAGGCAGTCTGGGGGACCATATGGGACACCAGGAATTGAACGGGTTCATTTAGAATGCCCTACTGCTATGCCGTCTCTCCAGCCTCACTAATCAAACCTTTTTAATACTTAATGTAATAGAGACCCAGAGTGGTTGCGTTCACTTGCCCATGTCACACAGCTAAAATATAAGTCAAAGAAGATAAAAAGGAATAAAAGGGGCAGGAGCGATAGCACAGCGATAGGGCTTTGCCTTGCACACGGCTGACCTTGGACGGACCTGGGTTCAATTCCCGGCATCCCATAAGGTTCCCCAAGCCAGGAGCAATTTCTGAGCGCATAGCCATGAGTAACCCTGAGCATCACCAGGGGGGTGGCCCAAAAACCAAAAGAAAGAAAAAAAAGGCTGAAAGTATGCGAAGACTACAAAAATAGCAGATATTGGGGCTGGAGCAATAGCACAATGGATAGGGTATTTGTATTGCACACAGCTAGCCAAATTCAATCACTAGCATCCCATCTGGTTGTCAGCACCACCAGGAATGACTTCATAGCACATAGCCAAGAGTAACTTCTGAGCACTGCCAGGTGTGACCAAAAAAAAAAAATCAAACAAGCAAACAAAAATAGCAGCCATTATTTTTAGGTGTCTTCCAACTTTTTGACAGTGGTTAGAAAAAAAGGAAAGATTAAGTTTACAGGAAGGACACAATGCTTAAGGGTACCACTTTCATCTTTACTTCTAATTCAAGTTCATTTTCTGAAGCCTTATCTTACAGGAAAGGGTCTTCAGCTCAGCTCACAGATCTCAGTGAAAAGCCAAATATTTGATGCCTAGAATCCAGATCACCGAATCAGAGAGTTCTGTCAACTATATCCCATTGCTTCTCTTCTGTTGATAAAAGTTTAGCATCCAATTGAAATTCTTGTTTTTTACTATCCTCCAAATATTTTTAAGAGATTAACCCAGAACAGTGTGTTTGTGATTGTTGGCAAAGTTTCCTGTGAGGACAGAGGGAAAGTCTCAAGCTCTCACTAAAACAACACAGATTCCATTTTGCCTTGAATTGTTTGTAGTAGAAAGCAGTGGTGCTGTTTAGGAAACAAGTTAGAAGAAAGAGCACTGATGAATAAGAATGAAAACTCTAGGCCCCACAGAAAACAAGTCAAGAAGGATAGGGTTGCCAAGTGCCTAACTCAATGACTGACATACTGGATGAGTCTGGATTTGCCACTCTATGAATTCTTTCTCTTTAGACAATATTTGAAGAACCTGTCCTTGCTTGCTTCTCAGAGAATCTGCAAGTTATAAGTAGATTTAAAAACAATTTGTAAATCATTTAGAGCTCCTTGGAGATTGGATGATATGTATGTATGTGATGTTATAATTATGTTAGCCTTACTTAGATATTTATAATATTACCATTGAGAGGAATTAGTTGCAAAATTTCTAGTGTCTTCTTCAATTAATTTTTAAATGATAAAGAGGTTAACAACTCTATCATCTTGCAATATTATAATCTAATATAGCCCAGAACATGATACATATTTAGAATAATTTTTATACTACTGAGAACACCACAATGGCAGCACCAATATTCAGAAGCAGGACCAATAAATAAAATGCATTTTCTTTTTTGGGAATTCATCTTGTCATTTTGCCCAGTACCAGCAAGGAAATGTACTACTGAGTTCATTCTGTGAGATATTATTTGTTTTATATACATTTGCTTGCAAGTTTAGCACTCAAAAGATAGCAACATATCACCTAAAGTTATACTTTCAATTTTCGATGGCAAGATTAGGTGGGTGGAGTCTTGGTGACTGAACTCCAGGACAGTTGCTATAACTGCACAATTGAGAACTATGCTGTGTAGGATCCATCATGCTTTGCTTTCCTTTTGTTTTGTTTTGTTTTTTTTCAGACTACAACCATTGACACTCAGGGGTTACTCCTGGCTTTGCAGTCTGAAATAGCTCCTGGCTTGGGGGGACCATATGGGACACTGGCGGGGTCGAACCTCAGCTGTCGTAGGCTAGCACTTGAAAGACAGATGCCTTACCTCTAGCGCCACCTCTCTGGCCCCTATGCTTGGCTTTCTTTATTCTACTTAAGTATTAAGTGAATAAAGAAAGACAGAACTTGAGGAAATAAAAAAAGACATGAGGTAGCCAGGTCACCAAATTCCTTAAAAAGATAATCCTATATAGCTAACAGATGTTATTTCATATACATTCAAGGATCTATATGCAAGAAACATTACATTGACCTGAATAAAATATTAGGGCATTGACCCATAAAAATACTGAACCATACTAATATATTGAACATATGTACTGTGCTTTTGTATTAAACATATAATATATGTTCAATTTTACCTGAGAACAGAGACAGAGTAACCTCTGAGTATGCCTGATGTACCAACCCTATTTACCCCACAAAAAATACAGAAGAACTGTCTTTCAAGCTCAGCATTGGACAAGTTCAGGGCTCTTATCTGCTACTTCTCTTCAAACCTTGATTATCTAACTTATAAAGAACACAGTTTAATTCCTTGTCCATAAAGTCCCTTCAATCTATAAATTTATTATTTTAATTTATTTATACCCCAATATAAAAGGTTTAAAAATATGCCCAAATATGAAAGGAAATAAAGAAATGTAATTAGTTTTAATGTGATTGCCAATTACATTTAATTTGATGCTAAGAAATGCAACAACATCAAATTAAGTCTTAGAGCTTTCATGTTTGGAAAGGTAGAAACTCAAGGCCAGGCAGAGTACAAGGATTAAGCCACTTGCCTTCCTCATAGCCAACCTAGGTTCAATCCCTGGCACCACATAGGATTCCCTAAGCTCTGCCAGAAATGAGCCTGAGCACAGCCAGAAATAGCCCTAAAACAAAACAAAACAAAACAAAAAAATGGAAATTCTTTTTTTTTCCTTGAGTCCTTACTTTGCTTATAATACTTCTTGCCCTGGCTGAAAAGATACTATTATCCTAGGTTCGCAGAATCATCCCCAAGCAGGAACGACACCTCCTTAAAAGGATTAAACGTTCATATGGCACCACTTTTCAAGTCAAAATGTCACTGCAAGGTCACCAGGCACCACATAACAGAGGAAACCAGAACCCAGTGGCATTAAATAATATTTCGGAGGCCACCCAGCAAGCCAGGAACAGCAGAGAGATGAAACCTTCTGGAGTCCTTGACCCGAGGTCAGTGCAGGGTTTTAGGTAACAGTCCCCAGAAGGTGTGGGGCTGCCCAGGTGCACTGCATAGAGGACTAGCGGCAGCAGCAGCACAAGGGCAGCTGAAAAGCCACCATCAGTCACAGTCCTGATGGTCTGTACTGAACTTTCCCTTTAACAGTTTTCATCTAGCAACTCCAGGGCATAGTTGGCTTTCTCTACAATTCGGAAGACTGTTTCAGGGCAACTTCCACGAACCAGGCATTTCAGACACACAGCCCTGGCACAGACACCAGCAGAGATTAGGGACTGGGAAAACATCTGGCTTCCTTGCTGATGATGATGTTGCCCTCCCCACCTCAAAGCCCCAGACAAAGCCCAGGCCTGACAGTTCCCCCATTTAAGGCATCCTATTACCCTGAGAGGAGCCTCCAGGGGCTGAGGTCACCAAAGCTGGGTCTAGGAGAACACCTATTGAGGATAAAATTTGACAGCAATTTGTCGAAACAGTTCCCTCATTTCCGATGTCAGGAAAAAGCCTGAGGCACTTCACTGTGATTTGTATTTGCTTCTTCAGAACTAATGGAGGGTCGGGGCTAAGGTGGGGAACAATGGCTAAGAAATGAGGATGAGACAGAGCTTCTAGAAAAAAAAAGTCAGAGGCACCCTCTGAAAATTATGTTTTGTTTTGTTTTTACTTAAAATAACTTGCATCAGGACCGAGCAATAGTACAGCAGGCAGGGAGCGTGCCTTACAGGAGATCAAACTTGTGTTGATTCCATCCCTGGCATCAGCATCCCATATAGTGGTTCCTGAGCCCACCAGGAGTAAGTGTAGAGCAAAAATAAGTAAGCCCTTAGCATTTCCAGATATGACCAAAAAATAAAAATAAAACAAAACAAAACAGTAACTTGACTCTCGGTGTTCCCTCCCCAAATCTTCTTCCCTTGTGGGGCATTTAGGAGAAGGGGGAAGGAACACATTTCCCAGTAAACTCTTCCAGGTCATCCAATCATTTTTACAGTGTCTATTCAGGAAACCCATAATTAATAGTATTGTAAATCACAGCACATCAATTAAATATTCAAAAATAAAATAAAATTCTGGGGCCTGAGAAATAGTAGAGAGGATAAGAAACTTGCCTTGTATGCACCACAACATATGGTCCCCTGAGCACTGCTGGGGATCACTCCTGAACTCAAAGCTAGTAATTAACCCTGAACACTTCCTGGCATGACCCATTCCTCCTTCTCAATCAAAGTTCAAAATATATATATTTTCTGAACAGTGCTGATTGCTCTCTAGATGGCCTAGGACTGCTTCTAATGGACTAGGACAGAAACGATAAGCTTTTTTTGCTTATATTTGAACATTTGCCTCCTAAAACCTACACTAAGAACTCCAAAGATTCCTTTGGATAAGCATTTGTAGACTGAATTAAGAAACAATGACTAAAAGAATGAATGATAAAGCATATCTCTATATGACTACCTATAGTAGGTATTCTCTGCACCACACCCATTTACCCTCAGAATTTACATCAAAGTGCCAAAATCTATTTACCCCATAAATATCTGCCTGCTAATTTCTCTGACACAAATAAGCATGTTTGGGGTGTCCCAGAGAGAATAAAGGTCTCTGAAAACAGCATTTTATTAGTGAGTAAGGTAATTCTGAGGAATAATATATCCAAATGTCCTCATTGGAATAATTCATCCCTTTTCTTTAATGAGACAGCTCCTAGGAAGAAGTCCTTAACCCTCAGCTATCAGGCCTCCCAGGAGACACTTGGCAATGACTAGAGTCATCACAAACAGGAAGCTTGAAGAAGCTGCTTCTTGTATCTAGTGTGTAGAGAGTAAAAATGCTACTACACATCAAAGAACACATAGAACAGATGCCTAACCACCAAAAACAACCCAAATTTTAAAACACTGAGTCTGATAAAGCTCTGACAAAGCCTGCTCTCAGCACATATTCAATACCATCTCTCAGAGTACCAGAATAACTGGTTTCTATTTGCAACAGATACATGGAGTTGATAATATGCTGTTTATCTGTTTCCTTCCTTTTTCTCTCACTTTTTACTCTTCTAATGTTTTTTCTTCTATATAAACTTCACCTTCTATATAAACAACTTGCTCTCAAATCCTTATTTTGGAAAAAACATAATCATAAAACACAGCTCAGACTTTTTATTTTTCAGCCAGCCTTTCTCCAGTATCGCTTACTCTTTGGGGCTGGCCTAGAAAATCACAAGGATCAAGCAGATGACATGAAATCCTGGAGGGGCATTAATCAACTGGCCACTGTTCTTCAGGGCAGACTTCCTTCTAACTTTTGGTTCTTTAAGTCCTGGTTACTTGGAGGGTCTTTCTCTTAGGAGACAATGGCCCAAAATGGTAGGGGGAAAAAAGAAGTCTAGAGCAGGAGTTTGAAGATCTTAATTGTATATCTCTGGTGCTAACTGGATTCCTCCTCTGACTAAGGTCTTACATTATCTTGTTCTCATCTTTTTCTTTTTCTTTTTTGAACAATGACCAATCTTTGACTCATATAAAATTAGTCACACAATCATGGTCACAGCAGTTAACAAATAAGCATTTAACAGTGTCCTAAGATAGTTGCAGAAATGTCCTATTTCCAAATTTTCAAATATATGAAAGATCAACATTTATTTTTTAATGTGATAACTAGGAAGAAGGTCACTCATTAGTTAAAGGTGTGCTTTTATATTCAAAATTATACTCTAAAAATATAAATCAGTGTATGCATAAATTTTATTTTTTAATCATTTATGTAAGCACCATGGTTACAAACACCTTTGTAATTGGGTTTCAGCTATAAAAATGCATACACGGATGGAGCCTTGTCCCCAGATCGGGATCCAGATGACATGATGATATACATGGAAAACCCTAAAGAATCCACAGTAAAACTCCTAGAAACAATAAACCAATACAGCAAAGTGGCTGGTTACAAAGTAAATACACAAAAGACAATAGCATTTCTCTATACAAATAATGAAGCAGAAGAGGGAGAAATTAAGAACACAACTCCATTTAAAATAGTACCAAAAAACATCAAGTATCTAGGAATCAACCTTACATGGGAAGTGAAGGACTTATACCAGGCAAACTTCAAAACACTTCAGAAAGAAATTGAAGAAGATCTGGGGAAATGGAAGAATATCCCATGCTCATGGATAGGTAGAATCAACATAATCAAAATGACTATCCTACCCAAACTCCTATATAGATTCAATGCAATCCCAATCCAACTTCAGACATCATTCTTTAAAGAATTAGAACAATCAATCAAAAAATTTATCTGGAACCACAAAAGACCCAGGATAGCCAAACACATACTAAAAAACAGGAAGCTGGGTTGCATATCCTTACCTAACTTGAAACTATACTATAAAGCCATAGTGATCAAAACAGCATGGTATTGGTACAAGAACAGAGCCTCAGACCAGTGGGTTAGAACAGAATTCCCAGACATAAGCCCCCATATATACAGCCAACTGATATTTGACAAAAGAGTCAAGATTTTGAAATGGGACAAAGAAAGTCTTTTCAACAAATGGTGTTGGCATAACTGGAAAACCACATGTAAGAAACTCAAAATTGACCCATACCTCACTCCCTATACAAAAGTCAACTCAAAATGGATCAAAGACCTCAAAATTAGACCGGAATCGATAAAGTTTATAGAGAATAAAATAGGTAGAACACTCGAAGACCTATATATCAATAAGGTCTTCGAGGATGGAGCACCAATGGCAAGAACTCTAGTGGCAAACATAAACAAATGGGACTACGTCAAACTAAAAAGCTTCTGTATGGCAAAAGAAAACCTACCGAACACAAGAAGACTATTAACTGATTGGGAAAAAATCTTTTCAATCATCATATCAGATAAAGGACTGATATCCAGAGCATACAAAACACTCAGAAAACTAAGCCTCCCCAAACCAAATAAAGCCATAAAAAAATGGGAAGATGAAATGAATAGACACTTCTCTGAAGAAGACCGAAAGATGGCCAACAAACACATGAAAACATGCTCACCTTCACTCATAATTAGAGAAATCCAAATAAAGACAACAATGAGGTACCACCTTACACCAGTGAGGATGGCTCACATCAAAAACAATAGGAACAATCTATGTTGGCGGGGATGTGGCATGAAAGGCACTCTCATCCACTGCTGGTGGGAATGTCCCCTAGTCCAACCCCTATGGAGAACAGTGTGGAGAGTGCTCAAAGAACTCAGAATTGAGCTATCATTTGACCCAGCAATTGCTCTCCTAGGTATCTACCCCCAAGATGGAAGGACATTCGTTCCAAAGTATATGTACATACCACTATTCATAGCAGCAATTAGTGTAATAGCCAAGTCTTGGAACCAACCTCAATGTCCAACAACAGATGAACGGATCATTAAGATGCGGTATCTATTCACATGTAGTATTCTACATGGCAGTAAGAAATGATACAATCACAGACTTTGCAGCAATGTGGATGGACCTAGAACATATTATGTTAAACGAAGTAAGCCAGAAGATGAAATAAACACAGAACGATAGCACTATTCTGAAGTAGCTAAAACATACATCTTATATACAACTAATACTCAGGGCAGAAACTCCAAACACTGTAGTAGTCAACACATACCAAAGGGCTGCACCCAAAACATATGAAAGAGGATTAACACAAACTCCGGACTATGCATTATGCCACACACACACACACACACACACACACACACAAACAAAACAAAACAAAAAAAACTCAGCAACAGCAGAAACATCAGCATAGAAAGACCAGGTAAGTGATCAGCCTTCTACTATAAAGGCCCATCATAAGCCTTGAGGGATCTTATGGAAGCACTCCATAATAATATCTTTCAATGTATTAATCTTTCTATACTTAAAATAACCTCTCAGCTCTTCTGTCCACAGGCATTCGTGGATACGAAGCGCAGACAAACTAAGAATGTATCTCAGGACTCAACCACACGAGATACCATTCCAAGATTGCACTACGAGAATGCCCTGATAAAACTCCTTTAACACACCCTTTATCTCTAGGTTATACCTTCTTATAGAACCAGAAGCACGAGATCACCCAGACCATCAAAGCAGCGACTGTGACCTACAGACTTATACTACAGACTCTACCCATCGAACACATTCAAACTAGTATTCCCTCGCTCCTTTCTCCACTCTTCTCACTACTGTTTTTTTCTTCTTATTTTTTTCTTTTTCTATCCTTTCCTTCTAATTTAATTTCTCTTCTCTTTCCTGCCCCTTCCATATACTGTCCCCTTCTCCCCCCTTTGAAAACTTGACCACCCCTCCAACCCTCGCTCCCACCCAAATTCCCCAGCTTATTAAAACTCTTCTACCTCAATCCCCAAACCAATAGGCATCAAGAATGACCTTCTACCCCAGGAATCCAGTGCCCAGCACCTAAGCGAAGTGACAACCAGTCAAACCACGCCTCGACCCCTACAAGAAAAGGCAATCAACTCCCCTCCGGACCCATGCTGCGTGATCCTCCTTACCAACCCTTCCTAACATGGACAGTTCTTGAAACCGAACTTAGCTCTACAATTATCCCCCAATACATGAACTCTTCTCAAGTCCTCCCTTTCGCAAATCTTTTGCCAATATCAAGAGGGTCAGGTTGGGAGATGAAAAGTCCCCCGGGAACCCACACCCACAAGAAACAAAGGAGAAACCCATACTACCATCATAAGTATTAGACCTGTATTATACTACCTCTTTACACGCTTTACCCTAAATGCAAGACACTCTCCTGCATCACCTGGTGGCTCGATTTAATTTAATTTAATTTTTTTTTATTTTTTATTTTTTAATTTTTTGTATTTATTTTTTATTTAATTTTTATTTCTATTTTTTTCTCTTTTCTTTTTTCTTTACTTCATTTGGTAAAAAACCTTTTTCTCTTTATATATACACATGAGCATATTTTTTATTTTTTTTATCTTTACTTTTATCTTCCTTGGGGGTGTGACCCATTTTAGTTTTCTTCCCTCTCCACCCTCAAATGCACCGGGAAGATAACGTAATACCTTTCCTCCCTGCAAAGGTACACTAAAAAAAAGTGGGGGGGGGGATCTATAAAACCGAGCTCTTATTCATTAGGGATAAGAACTCATACTTGTTTACAAGACAGGGTTACCTCCTACCTTGAAAATATGTCATGTGGACCCAACTTAGACCACAGGTGATCAGACACCAACCGTCCAGCCTTGAACCCTGGATCACAGACATAGAAATGACATACTTCATCACAACAACCACAGAAAACAAAGCCCAACCGGGACATCCATAATAGTGCTCGGACGCCAACAAGTGCCAGCCCTATTATGAAATACCCTGACAACGAGG
>PVKC010024143.1:0-17007 GCA_004027635.1 Crocidura indochinensis | reverse complement strand
AAAAACCTCTAAGGAAGCAGTGGAACTAGGATTAGTACTAAGAACTTTCTTCAATTGCTAGAACTTACTCATAGCTCTCTATTGCAACTTGGTCTCCTCAGACCTCTCTATTATATATACTTCAGAACAAAAGGATAAAGAGTACCCTATAAGCAGATGCATTATTAGAGCCTGAATGTCTGGAGTATAAAGGCAATATGGAAGAGTGGCCCAAGAAGGCAATGGGGAGACATAATCAAACTGAATCACAATGTAACGTATATAGTCACAGCATTGGGAGACTGTACTCATCTTAGTTCAATCCCCAAAACTATATGGTCCCTCAGGTATCATGGTTTAAACTTGAGACCCCTGAGCTTCCAGGATAGCCCAAGTAAGTCCTAACTTCACAAAGTCTGAGAGACAAAGCAAGCGTCCTAAACTGGCTGAGAACATCCCTGAAACAGCTAGCAGAACTCCAAAGAACTGCTTACTAGGCCTCTAAAGAACCCCCCCCCCAAATGTATCTGTTTGCTAATAGAGAAAATTTATATTACTAAAACCTTATATTCTCTTGAAATTCAAGGATTTGGCTATTAGAAACAAATTACCTTAATCAGTAAGTATACTTACATTATTATAACAAGTATACTTGATTACACAGCTTGTCAAAGCAAAACAAAAACAGAATATAAATGATTATTTTATAGGCCATTTGAAATGTAATAGGAATTAAGCCTGAGATAAATCTTAAAAAAGTAATTTCAAGGCATGTAATACCTTTTGATATAATGAAAAATGTGTATTTTTCTCTTTGGCTCCTGGCAAGAACTCCAAAAATATCGGTCACTTCCTAAGAGATAAAGGTACTTGAAATATCTTTTGTTCTAATACTTGATCTTTAACCCTGATTCCTAACACAGAGAATTCCCAAGTCTGTGGGAATGTTCTGGATAATAGAAATGTCTTTCCTGACTAGTTTCAAGATGAGGCTGATCACCAAAAAGATCAAGCTATTTAGTAGAAACTTCAACCTTTCAGCCCTAGACCCTATCCCAAAGGGAGAAGGATAGAAAGAGTTAATGAGCTATGATGCCTTTATGAGAGCTTGAAAACTACAAAACACCTCTAAACTATAGGGCTAGGAGAGCTTTGGACAGGTGAACACATCACAGATAATGCATCCTAATTCAACACTATGTCCTGTTTTAAGGGCCTTATCTGACCTTACTCTACATATTTCTTCCATTGGATACTCATTTATAGCCTTCATTTTGCAATTTCCTGATAACAGCAAGTATTTTCCTGAGTTCTGTGAGTCATTCTTACAACCAATGTTGAAACCTGAATAGCTTGACTTGTAGTCAATCAGCTGGCAGTGCAAATAACAACCAAAAATTAGAATCCCAAATGGGGGATTTTGTGGGACTGAGTCCTTAACTTGTATTATCTGACACGTTCTGCAGGCAAAGAGTGTGAGGACTGAATTAAAGTAGGACACCTCACTAATATCATAAGACTGGTCAGCCTGGAGGCAGGGAGAACTCCACTTTGTAGAATATCACCAATTGTGTAAGAAGAAAGAGTTTTTCCTTTTGGGTGCTTCCTGATTGAGCATTCTCTAATTAACATATTTCTTTTTATCTTAGTTAATTACATTTATTCAAGTTTAAAGTAAATAGAATCTCTCTTTAGAATCACTAAAAAAAATACTGGTACTTTATCTCCTCACCTCTGACTCCTCCAAACAAAATCTCCTCCACTCTATTCCCCCTTCCCCAATTAATCTTTATACAATGTGGTTGGATGGCGTGATGAAAATGGAACTCCATTTTGTTTATGCCATAATTTATTTAAAGCCTGTGTGTCCTCTTGCCAGACTGTAAACATATCAGGAATGGAATCCATGTCTTTTATTTACACGTGTATACCTTGTCTAGTGCAAAGTGAATGTCTCTGAGATATTTGCTGAAAGAATGAAGCATGCCACTATTGACTTCTTGATCCTTAATCAAAATGTTTGCAGTACTAGTTTTTATCTCTCTAGTACTCTAGCCAACATCATATTTTAATCTTTCCATCTTAGATTTCCTAAGGACACTAAGACTATCAGAGCTACAAATATACCTTATCACTAGTCAAACCTTTAGTCCTAACTTCCTATATGTTTTCCCTACCCACTGTGAACTCGACAACAAAGAAACTTAGTGATCTGCTTACTTTAAAATCTGAGGGCTGGAAGAACCTGTCCATGATATGAATAAAGCTTACAATAAAGAGTGGCTGAGTGCAGTTAGAGAAATAACTACACTAACAACTATCATGACAATTGTAGTGAGTGAAAAAAATAGAATGCCTATTTCAAATACAAGCAGGGGTTGGGGGATGAGGGAGAAGGGAGCATTGGTGGTGAGAAGGTTGCACTGAGGAAGGGGGGATGTTCTTTTTTATATCCTGAAACCCAACTACAAACATGTTTGTAATCATGGTGCTCATGGTGCTTAAATAAAGGTATTTTTAAAAAATAAAATAATAAAAATAAAATCTATTTCCCTCATGGCCTGAGTAAGAATTATGTTTAGCCTTCAGCAGCCCTCTTCTCTCCCCTCTGTGCCCCCTGTGCTTTCATTGTGACTTTTGGGAGAAGAGCATGCTTCTGAAACAAAATGCAGCACTAAAAGCAGTTTGCCATCTTGAATGCTAGAATAGAAGAACTTACTCAAACAGAGAAAGAAAGAGAGACAGAGACAGAGACAAGAAAGACCAGAGCAATACTATAGTGGTTAAGGCACTTGCCTTGAATGTGACCGACCTGGGTTCAATACCCAGCATGCAAAATGGTCCCCTGAGCACCACCAGAAGTGATTCCTGAGTGCAGAGCCAGGAGTGACTCCTGAGCAATACTGGGTATGACCCAAAAATCTCAAAAAAGAGAGATAATTTACTTGGAGACTTCAATGGCTAAGATCATAGGACTTAAAGACCATAGATTTAGGAGTCAAATCCAAGATGGGTTTCTTTGTGCCTTTGGATCTTAGAAGACTATTGCCTTAATTCTTATTTATAAAGTGGACATAAAGGTACCTCATCAGACAAATTATGTCTCATTCAATGGAGAAATTAAGATAGAACCTTGGGGCTGGAGAGATAGCACAGTGGTAAGGCATTTGCCTTACATGCGGAAGGTCGCTGGTTCAAATCCAGGCATCCCACATGGTCCCCCGAGCCTGCTGGGGGTGATAACCCTGGCATTGCTAGGTGTGACCCAAAAACAAACAAAAAAAAGATAGGATCTCAATAGCATATTCCAACAACAACAGCAAGTAGGCTCTTCATCCTCAATGTGAAAAGAATGTTAGGGTTGGACTGCGGCACATAAGAGAATTTTTTATATCTTCAAGAAAGAATTTTCTAATAGAGGATGCTCACCAGAGTGGCAGCAACCACTAGTTTCCAGGCTGGCAACTTTGCAGTGGGTTTTCACAACTCAATTTTCAGGTTCCAGGACCAGGTACAGGCTGTGATCTCAGCTTGGTACCTTGTCCTGATAAGGAAAGATCTTTAAGGAAAAGTAGAGGAAGGACACTTGGGAGAGATAGTGAAAATTTTTCCCTGCTGTTTAGACATAACTGATTAATGCAATGCTGCACTGTAACTGCAGGAATAACTCTTGTTATACCTTCAATAATCCCTACAATCACACTACTCTGTCATAAATGATTTTATTATCAGTACATTAGATGCCACTATATAAAACATACCCAGAAGTTCAGTTATTTTCTGACTGCTTGCAAAAGGTGTGGGCTACAAGCATTTAGTGACACCCTAGAATTTCTTTAGTAGTGGTAATAAATAATTTTTCTTTAAAGGAGTTAAAGAGATAGAGAGATAGAGAGATAGAATAGGAAGTAGGGCTCTGACATTGCATGAAGCCAGACCAGCTTCTATCCCCAGCACCAAATATAGCTCCAGGAGTGATACCTGAGCACAGAACACTGAGCACCACTGGACATAACCCCAAAACTCAAAAACCAAAAAACATTATACGGACTAAATGACATTTATTCTACCAGCCAGAATGGGTCGTTGAATATTTGTTTGTTAGATTGATATAGATTTTTCCCAGTGGTGATCATTTTTAATGTTTGAAATTTTATTTAAACACCCTGATTCATAAAATTGTTCATGATCCAGTTATTTCAGATATTCAATGTTTCAATAGCAATTCCCCCCACCAATGTGACCTTCCCTCCAGCAATGCCCTCATTTTTCACTCATTCCCCCAAGTATGGCTTTAGCAGACACAAAATAATTTGGCTTTTATTGCTTTTTACAATATATATATTGTATTTTATTTGGCAATAAAAGCCAAATATATATATATATATATATATATATATATATATATATATATATACCATTGTAGTGTTACTAATGTCATTGTCTGAGGATTTACTGAGCTATCAGGTGCTAGTTCGGCCTTCTGTGTTATTGTTTTTACTCATTGAACTTAGTGGGTTCTTTGCAACTTTCTATCTAATGTACTGCATTCCAAGTGTACTATCATATATGAAGATGTCATATATGGAAGTGTCATATATGGCCATGCACTCCAGGAACTGTAGAATGGGATGTTTCTGCAGCTTGTTGTCTCTTAGATTAGTTGTGGAGCTAGAATGTTTGTATATCAGAAAAAATTAGGTATACATGGGACATTGGGCATTCTAGGAAGCTAGGCACTAAGCCTGTTCCCATCCTAAAATGGTTTTGAGATCTCAGCCTGAAGAAAAAGAATTCCTGTGACAATTCATTATAAGAAACTCTTGCAGTCTTCTCTAACTTAGACAGTGCAGGCCTATCACAATAACATATGCTTTTCATTAAATGCCAGCTACAAACTTGCCTTTCTTTTTAGCTTTGAAATTTTCCCAGATCTCCACCTTTTCCAACTTTCTTTCTCAAGTCATTATATGGCAATTGTGGAAAAGTAATGAAGTTTGATGTTCTCTCTTTGACTTAAGCAACTTATTCCAGTACTGGTATGAAAAAAATTTAAACACTTTTTAAAAATACTCAAATATGAAGTTAAGAAAGTTGTGTCTGTTATTAAAACTAGAAGACTAAATCCTTAAAAAATATATGCTAAACCTGAAAGAAGCTAAAAATTAAAAGTAACTGCTGTATTGATAGACTATCCTATTGAGTGAGCAATAATTACAAAAAAGATACATTTTCAAAAATAAACTAGGAGTCTTTATCAAAGATTGAATGTAAGTAAAGGTGAAAGTAGATTAAATAATCTTTGAAAACTTTGCTCGCAGAAGTTTGCTGACTTCAATTGTTAAAAGTAGTAGCTAAAATTTACTAAAGTCTTTTTCTGTCAAATTTTGTATAAAATATTAAACATACATTATCTCATTCAACCTCTACAATAATCCTATAAAGTTGGTACTATTAATATCTCCACATTATAGCTAAGGAAACAGAATCCCCTAGAGAGTAAGTTATTTTATCTATAATTGTACAGTAATTAGCAAATTAAGAGTTTGAATTCAAATGTATCAGATATACACAAGTAGCTTTGGGTTTCAGAATCACAAGAGAATTAGACACAGTCCCAATCAACCATATCTTGAATATCTGATTGATGGTGTAGTGTTTATGTGAAAACTTTTATTTCTGTGGAGAAAAATGACATTTTGGTCTTTTTCTACGATGGTCTTGACAGGAAATAGATGCACATAGATCATTCTCTGCTGAAGAAAATTAGCTATAAGAAAAATGTATCATCTTAAATGGCACATCTGACCATTAATTACCAACTTCATAAAGACTCATGAGGATTCTGAAAATGCCTTACAAAGTCATCTCTCAGTCAAGAGTGAGATTCTCATTTCTTGCCTACTGAACATAATACTCATGTGGAACATTCAAGAGAATGAAACAAATGTATGCAGTTCTGACATCATTCAAGAGGAATTAATTCTGATGAGGCCAAGGATTCATGAAATGTAGCAAGGATGCATCACGGGCCCAATCAATGCTATTTTGAGCTTTCAGCCAATTCCATGACAAGAAGTTCATTCATCTAATAATCTGGAGGAGAAAATAGAAGTGGGAAGCAGATATAGACAATATCAACAACCATCTTTAAACATTGACAAATCAGACTCTAGCTAAACCATTCTAACACTTTAAGCTTTTATGACTCAAAGAATACAGTTATCCTGAGAGCCTTTTACTCTATTCTCAAATCCTTTTACTTGGAAAATCAAATGGTCTCACTTGTTGTTGGTATTACAGAGGTACAAAAGACCCTATATTGGGCTTGGTGTTTTATGTTTTTGAAACCACTAGGACACTTGGCTATTTTCTGGAACAGGAATGTTAATTAAGTATGACTGGGGTTGGGAGGGCAAGGTAAGGAATGCATTTCACTCCACATCTTGTTTTGAACCTGATTTGACCCTCTTCTATTCCCTACTGTGCAATCAGTGAAATGGCAAGGCAGCGACCTCTGACCTTTTCAGGAAGTGCAATCTTGTCCCGGCCTTGGGAAAACTGTCAAGCTTAGTTCATCTCTTATTGGAACAATTTTAAGGGCCTTTATCACACACATAACATGTTTCTTAGCACGGGCTCTTCAGGAAATAGAACTGTTCACTTTAACATAACTTTCCATAGTCTCTCATGTTACTGGGTCCCCATGGGAATCTCCTCACTCTACCTCCTACTGTATCTATCTTCCCTCTATTACTTTCGTCCCAGTTCCCACACTCATTGAATGAGGAAGGTCACTTCGAATACATCTGTCCACATCGCTCGAATGCCACAGAGGAGTAGCAGCTGTTGACCTCTGTTCTGAACTTTTGGATCCTGTTTGTCCCAAAAGTAGCTCTAGTCATTTCAGCCAATATATACAATCTTCACTCCCAATGGAGGACATGAATCCTGGAGAATATGTTTCCTACAATGGTGTGCTACTACTGTAAAACAACTTGCTTTGAAATTTGAGCCCTGTCACTGTTAATAATAAAATTATTAAAATAGCTGTGGTTTCTCAAACTTAGTGAACAGTGCTATGTGACAGATATAGTACTAAGATAAAATCATGCCAAGTTTGACATTTTTTCTTTAAGTTTCTATAATGCAATACTTTTCAACTTTTATAGGTCTACATCTTCATACACACACACACACACACACACACACACACACACACACACACATCTCTTACTAACCTTAAATGATAAAAATGAAAGACCTGGGTTTTTTCTAGCAGTATTGGAGAAGAAAAGAAACTTGATGGCGGTTCAGGCAGTGGAAAGGGTAATAGCTGCAATATTATAAGAAGCGCAATAGTAATAGGAGCAAGAATGAGAAAGTTGTGACCATAGTTAAGGTTCACCAATTGAGTTTTTCTATGTCACTATCCAGAAACATCCACTAACACCAGGAACTTAGTATAACTTTTACACATGAGGTCATGAGGGAATTTCCAAATTACACTTCTTTTCATAGCACAAAGCTTCTGATATCATAGAGACTACATAGATTTGTAGTATCTAACCACCAATTTATTACTATCTTCATTGAAAATCCAGGATCAAAGTTGCAAATTCACATGTTTCATCTATGTTGGGAAGCTAATCAATGTTGGTTTCTCTCATACTGTTATATATTATAAAAATTTGGAGTCAGGGGCTGGAGAGATAGCATGGCAGTGAGGCATTTGCCTTGCATGCAGAAGGACAGTGGTTCAAATCCCAGCATCCCATGTGGTCCCCTGAGCCTGCCAGGAGCAATTTCTGAGCATACAGCCAGGAGTAACCCCTGAGCACTGCTGGGTGTGACCCAGAAACCCCCCCAAAAAAATTGGAACCAGAGTGATAGCATAGTGGGCAGAGCATTTGCTTTGCATGTAGTCAACAGGGTTTTGGTTCCTGGCAACCCATATGCTCCTCCAAGCAATTCCTTTGCGCAGGATTCCTGTGTGAGTGATTCCTGAGTGCAGAGCCAGGAGTAACCCCTAAGAACCAGTAGCTGTGGTCCCACAGCTCACAAATAATATAAAATGTTTATTTTAGGAAATTTGTCCAAATTCGTCCAAAATTATTGTAGGTCTACCTTAGAAAAAAATTAAATTCTCTGGTGGGTTTCAAAACAGAACAGCAACTCTATGAGCAAGCCTGGCTCTGCACCTAGAGGATCCAGTAGAAACTAAGTATTGTCCTGTTCCCAGGGAATTTATGCCTGGCAGGCTATGGAAGGAGCCCCTATCAGGCCTACATTTTGACTTCTCACAGACAAAAATGATTTAGAGGATAAACAAAATTATACAGATCAGCTATGGGGAGGAAAGGGACTTTCCTTAGGACCAAGTACTCTTGGCCAAAGTCTTTATAGTTTCTGACAGGCTTACGGAGCTATGATCAGTTTAGTGTAATTATTGGTAATTACTGCCTCAGCAACAATAACAACAGCAACAACAAACAGAGAAAAGGCAAGAGAGGTGACAAGCAATTGTGGTTGTTCTATCGTATCTTGGTGAGAAGTTTGTTCTTTGTGGCAAGAACAGTGAATATAGGTCAACTGCTGTTACAGTACTAGAGGTAACACCCTTATCTATAGAAGTCAGGCTTCAAAGAGTTTTAATCTCTTATGTTAACTCCAATCCTTTGGCATCAGCCACCTGAAAGACAATGCTGAATAGGATTTCTGAGACCTCAAACCAGTTTGATGGGCACACGGATTGAGCAGGAGGAACCTCTGATTGGAATTATAATATAACCAGAAACACAGATCTGATTGCAAACTGCTCTTCCCTGCCAGCTCTTTAAATCTCAGCACTTTTTCATTTCTTGTGCTAACAGAAGCTAACAGATGATTGCCCTCTGCTTAGTAATTTTTTTTCAAAGAAGAGAGATGAAGAACAGAAAATGAATGGGACTTATGAAGATAAAACCATCACTGGTTAAAAACAACAACAACAACAACAACAACAACTCTGGAGTATGCAGTTAAGAAGTGAGCCGACAGAAACAGCTCAGCATTAGACAGAGTTACCGAAACAGTAAAAGACATTGGTAGAAAATCACAATCTTGAGACTGGAGCAGACATCACCACTAAATTACCATTTACCAGCAAGTCAGGGAACAGAAAGCAGCAGTTGTCCAAGGAGCCACCTTCAGGACCTGTCAAGTCTGGAAAGAGTTTATTTGAGGTGAAAGAGAGAGAAGCATATGGTCATGATCAGGCCAGAAAGGCATTGCAGAGAAAGACCAAAAAATAAGAGAAAATCTATAAGAAGAAAAGGAAACTGATTGAAAAGGTGTTGAGAAACAAGTTATTCTGCTGCTGGGATTGATGTTGGAACATTGAGCACCTGATGCAACTGTGTTATAAACAACTTTGCAGATCTTGGTATTTACATTTTTTAAAACACAAACTGGAAAAGATATTTTTGAAATGCAAAAATAAAAGACATAGGATTGGCAAGATCACCAAAAATATCTAAATATCATTTAAGATGTTCTGTATGACTCAGAGTAATCAATAGGCCTTATTACCTCAGTGAATAACAAGATTTAACTGTGGTGTGATAAGCATAGTGATATTTTGAGAGACCTATAGAAAATAAAATATGATTGAAAATTTCTCTGATTATTTTTTTTTACTAATAACTAAGTCAGAATACTGCTGTCAGAAAATTACTATGGCTTGTGGTCTAAATGTACTGTTAAAATGTTAAATTTCAGTTCGAGTGATTAGTAAAAACTGATGTGATATTTTTCATGTCCATGATGATGTAAGATTTCTGGTTAAGAACTTTTGGGTAACTTAGTCTAAGGAATGTCACTCACATATACACGCACACTCACACTCACGCACATGCACACCACCCTGCTTTACGGACCCTAGAATTCAATCTGACTACAATCCACATGACCTCATAAAAAGGACATTTCTCAGAAGCCTCATATTCTGAAAGATCAAAGAAACTAACATGCCAATACCATTACAGATCTTCAAAATTAGGGTCAGAGAGATAGTCCAGTGTGTGTGCAGGGCACTTGCTTTGCATGTACTGAGTTTGATCCTCTGCTCTCCATATGGTCCACCAAGTTCAACCAGGAGTGATTCTTGTGTGCAGAGTTAGGAGTAAGCCCTGAGTACTTATAGGTATTGTCCAAAACAAAAATTAAATAAATAAAATAAATATTCTCTTTAGCCACTGTCCCAAATATTGACTGGACATGAATGATCACTCACAACCATGGTTTTCTCACTTTGGTCTGTATCCTAAGTCATATAATAATTTCTATATTTTTATTTAAAGAAAATGCATCATCACATAGTTGACTCTAAAACATTTTTTCCAGAAAAGCGAGAGCAAGGTTATTGAAAAAAACTCAAAGAAAGAAAAAAGAAAAAGGAAGAAAAGAACATTTAAAAATAAAGGAAAGAACAAAAAATAAGCACAGTAGCAAGCACATTTGTGAAAATTATTGTATCTTCAATGAAATCATTAATACAATGGCAGTAAGCTCTTGCTAGCTGTCTGTTCTGTTAAATTGGTGTGTCCCTATAGGGATGACAGCATCAAACAAATGAAATGTCCAAAATTCAAATTACTATTACTGATACTGGGACTTTTAGAGCCTAGTTCTCAGCTTCCAGGCCATAACATAATTTCTACAGTTCCACTTGCTTTTCTCCCATATTTTAAGTGACCTCTAATTTCTCAGTTGCTAACTTTAATGCACAAGAAGTTGAAACTTATAGTAGTTAAGATGAGACTCCCAATACACAATGAAAGGAACACACTCGAGCTCAGACCTCTCTCTCTCTCTCTCTCTTTCTCTTTGTCTCTCTCTCTCACTCACTCTCTCTGAATAATAACATCAAGTTCCATTCTAATGTCAACATCCATTTTGCAAATGCTTGGCACATTAAAGGATACTCTATACTTAATAGTAGATCCTAAAATACTTGCCTTCATTACCCCAAGGGTATAGTCTACCCAATACTTTCTCTGCTACAGATCTATAAACATTGTTTTTATAAAACGTATACTTTGTAGTTCTCAGGAGACCACATGGTGCTGAAAATAAAATGCAAATTTTTATAGTATTTGTGCTCTACCACTTAAGCCATCCCCTTAGAGAGTGCTTTTTTCTTTTACACTTACGATTCATAATTTGAACCATTTTCAGTCTAAAATTGTCTCCCTCAATCATCCCAGGAGGCTCATGTCCCCTCCTAAATATCTTATGTAACTTAAATAATTCCTCATGTACAGTTTAATTCTTCTAATGCCCACAATTTTTCATTTTCCATGTACTCATTTATGTTTTTATGTTTTTGTCCTTCTCTTCAAGTAGAAACTAAAGTTCTTAAGGTCCTGAGTTATATCTGTTTTATTAACCTTTGCATTCCAACACATCGACCCCACACAGCAGGCTCTCAATGAAAATTGGAGAGAGAAAGTAATAAGCATTCATTAATCAGTAATCAAGGTTTTCTTTCATGGTAAAAGTAGCTCAATATTTAATATACATGATAAATTACTATACCTGAGCAGAAATGAAAGGTAAGACATTACAATGTACCAGATAGTACGTATCCATCACCATTCCTTGGGTGCATGGACCATTTTGCTGGTCTGATTTGATTAGCTCATACCAATTGATCTTCCTGCTACAGTTCACTCAACTTTCTAGGCCCTATCTTATAACTGAAAGAGATAAATTCTTTGCTGCTTGTTCTAATTCTAGGGAGGATGGCAGTTAGAAATTGAATGGTTTAATCCCTAAGTCCATAAAGTTTGGCACTTCAAATGCTGCCACTCTGACTGGCCAGGAACTTCTCACGAACCATTTCATTTCCATGTCATGGTGCCAGGAAGATTGGTGGCACCTCTCTACAGGTTGTCTCCTTTGAAGCCATACATTTTACCCATGGATGATTGGTGGGCTTTGATGTCAAAGAGAGGCCACTGGTGTGTGTTGAAACTCTTAAGGTAAATGAAATATGTCCTCAAGCAGGCACTCATTCATGCCTTACACTGGAAAAGAAGCTTCTGTATTTACATGGAGAATTAGAAAGGATAAGCTTCTTCTATGAAAAGACCTAAGGCACTTTAAATGACTCAACATGATGAAGACAACAACAGATACATTTAAATGTATTTGTATATGGGCATTCACATTCTCCATCTCTTCCAAGATACTGAAAAAAATTAGAAAATATATCTTCCTCCAAGGGGCATATGAGCCATATTTTACCTTTCAATACTATTCTTGTTGCTTTAAGGAACTGTCTGGGGTTGTTACACTGCCCAGTCCAGTAAGCACAATGGAACATTTTCCTTGAGATTACCTCACTCCCAGTGACCCACACAGGAAATAATTATTTTGGTAGTCACCAGTAAACAGTGAAGCTCACTGACTTGAAAAATAAGCTCTTTTTTGACCCTGTAAGAAAGTGGCTTCACAAGCTTCCCTGAATTTCTACCCAAATTCAACAATTTTGTACGTAAATGGTGCCTTATTCTTGGAGTGTGGCTTACCAGATCCAGGCCACACTTCAGAGTTCTGCCAAAACACCACAGCAAACAGTGGTTTCCTTGTATTTCTGGCTAAGGAACAATGTAGCTCAAAGAAAAATTAGAATTTCTTTCCTGGGATATATTATGGAAATTCCACAGATGTCCTAGTAACCGATTCAAACAGTGTAGTCATGTCTAATAAAGTATTTCTGATCCCCCAAACATCAATCATGGGGAGACCAGAGAAATATGACAAAGGCAGTAGTCAGGGACTCTTGATTCTGGTCTTGTTCTGATATGTTTTGTTTTGTTGAGTCTAAGTAAACCCTGCTTTTGACAGGATGTTTGTACAAGTCTAAGTAAAATGTCTAGATCCCTACTTGTAACTTCATAGCCATTTTGTTTTCCTTGTAGCCCCCATAACACACCACCCTAAAAGAAAGATACAGCATTCTCAGAAGACTAATTATACTACCTATTAGAATAGATAGGTTGGATCAGCGAGGCACATTCTCAACTACAATGACTCTAGTCTACTGAATTTCAAAGTCATGGGCTCAAGATAAAGTCTTAACTTCTTTGCCAGAGGCTCAAATTCATTGGGCTTTCACACCAGGTGTGAAAAGTGTGTTCTGTCTCTTTTTTAACAGTGTATAAATAAGCAGTTAGGGCAGCTGACAGCTCAGAGACCCAGGTGCTTTCTGCCCTGATACACATGGTCCCAAATGGAACATCCTTATAACTAGCCAATCATAAGGCAGGATGAAAAAGGGGGGCTTTCCTTCCCTAGATAATCACTTCTGTACAGAGTCCATTAGCCAGAAGTAATAGTTTAACTAGCCAAGACTTCAAGTCTATTAGTTAGAGAGCAGGATTCTGACTTTAATGGAAAAGGGTAAAATCAGTTTGGAAGACAACCAGTGGTTCACCACAATAATCAATTTTCAGATCGTTTCTTGCATGATAAGAAATCAGCATATATAGTCTCTACCTGAAAAACCTTTGGACTTGTATTCTCCTCTAAAAATGTTCCATATATATAACCACCTATTTCAGTATGATTTACTAGTATCCCTAATTTAGATAAGTCAGTGAGAGTGGGACTTTGTATAATGAAGCTCAGCCAGTTAATGAGACTGTAATTCCTCCAGGAAAGTTTCCCTCATGATGCATTTGACTTGGGTCTGTGTAATACCATTTAGTTTGTAGATCAAAGATGCAACTTTCATCACTGTAAGACCTAGAAGTTATCCCAGGGTTGTAAGGATGATCTTGTCATCTTGTCTTCCCTAAAGCAGAATATTGTGATCCATCAATGACATAAAACCCACACAGATTATTTTAAAGTAACACTGGTTTGCACCAATGATTCATTTTTAATGACATATTTTATATTTTGGTATCTCTATCTACATTATTATGATCACCACAAAATGTCTATTTCCATTGAATTGTTTGGAATTCACCCCTACCGGGATGTTTCCAATTAAAAAAAAAAAAAAAGAAATATTCTCATCCTTTAAACCTTTAAAGTGACTACTTGGTCACTTAGAATTTCTCTATGAGTTTCTAAGGTCACTCCAAAAATATATTAAACATAAAATTGGTTTGAAAGTAACAGATGGAAGTTTCTTCTTGGATCATTTTGAAGTGATAGCCACTGACTTAGAAGGTCAGTTCCTGCGAAGGGACTTTCCAAAGATTTTCATTCACCAAAGAGGAAGGAGTGAGGAGCTCTGGATCACTGGATTAGCCTTCCACCTGGTGTTTACACTGAATGGCAGGATGTTCTGAACATCCTGGCATGAATAGGCCAACGCTTGGCAGAAGCAGACAGCACCTGTTTACACTGTCCAGTCCAGTTAGATAAACACTATGATGCCTACTCTCATATCAATTGATAGTAAAACTGAAAGAAAGACTCTGCTCTATGCTAAATCATTTGTAAAATGATTCATATAAACAATTTTCACCTAGACAGAAGGAACACATGTGAATTTATTATGGATGATTAGCAGAAACTGGGAAAGATTGCAACTAAATTATAGCAAAGTAAAAAGAAATTGAAATCTTTGAGGGATAAAATCCCCATTTATGAAAAGAAAATCATCATCATTTGAATCAAAACTACAAACAATGGGAATAAAAAATCAAAACAATCTCTAAAATAATTTCAGTCACAAGAATATGACTGATACATCACATAGTTGCCATGCACACAGCTAGAGGACAGGGCCATAGAATCTTCACAAGGATTTTTATCACAAAGCTCTCCAAAGTCCAGCTAAGGTCTCTAGTTAGGGAACATTAGGACATCCTCTTCCTGTTTCTGCCTGTCCAGAGCTGGAACAGAACTCTTGGAGGCAGTCCAAGATGTCAAGATGAAATTATTTTAAGTGCCTTAGGCTTGGGAGGGGCAGCTGAGCAGCATGAATTGAGTTCTATATCTGTATCCATGTGTACTGATAATCAAGTATTCCCTGAAAAGACTCCACTATGTTCATTTCTGGCAGTGTAGAGGGGAAATTGCACAAATGTCATACACATAGGCATATTTAGTCACTCCTTCCTTTCCCTTAACACGTTGTACATCCCTCCATTAGCACTTACCTCATTCATTACACTGCAATTATTTGTTCACAGGCCTGTCTCCGCACTGGCCTGTGACATGGGAAAGAGCAAAGAATACTAGCCCTGGAGCTAAGATTTGAATCCTAGCTGGACAATGAATTTCTGAGGCTTGAAGCAAGTCCTTTAACCTTGTAGCACTCAATATTTTTTGATAAAGTTAATATTTGTCTACTACAGTGCCTGGAAATGTTTCATGAGAAATAAATGAGAAAATGTAACTTTCCTTAAGGAATATGCTAAATAACTGTTAGTTCTTACTACAGTACTCCAGAGATAAATTGCACTTTTTTAATCTGCATTTTTCAGCAGCAGTAAGCAGCTGAATTTCTAAATGGAAGAAGAATGAATAAATAAATGGAAAAACATAGTGTCTGGGGCGGGGGGAGCCAGTACCCTCCAATGAACTGAAGTCACTTGGTTTCAAGACAGTGAAGGGACTCCTTTCTCATTTTTTTCAATCACATTATTTAGACACCTCAGTTAACAGGTTGTTCATAGTACAGTTGAGGGTTTTTCTTTTCACAATTATAAAGTTGTTCATGATTGAGTTTCAGTCATACAATGTCCAACACCCTTGACCAGTGCACATTTCCCATCACCAATGTGAAGGGACTTTTCTGACTGGTTCATTTGGGAAGCATAAGTAGACTCGTGTGGTCAAGTGTCTCTTTTTCTCTTTAGCCTGATCTGCTTCCAGAACATATGCTAGATTTAATACTCCCATTTCTGCCTGCCCTTTCTTCCAAATCTTCCTTTCAGAAAGAAATTCCTTTGGGTAGGAAATTCTCTACAGAAACCACACAGTCTTTCTCTCCTTTTCTCCAGAAATTGACTCTCCTCCACAGAATTTTTGTGCTGTCTGTATGGTGAAGGCTATCAAATTAGGGCTTAGATCTGTTTCCTCACAACTTCATTTGAATGATGATAAACATAATGTTATGGCTTCCCTTGTCATTTCTTTGAATTTTTCTTCAGTGTGTGCTATTCATTAAGACCTCTACAAAACAATGGCTCAATTTTAAAAAAATGGATTTTTTTTCAGAATTTTAATCAAGTATTACCCTCAAGAGAAACTACACTAACTTTGAGAAATGCATTAATTTACAACAGAGCATAAAGAGTCCCCAAAAAATTACAGTGCTATTTATTTTCCTTTTACTTTTCCAAATATATTCTTGACTTTTTCATATTTCAAGAAGTTGGTCACAGGAGAGAGGAAAGGGAGGAGGATGGGATGGAAATGGAGTCATGGTTGGAAGGAAATGTGCACTGGTGAAGGTTGTTAGGCATTGTATAACTAAAACTCAATCCTGAGCAACTTTGTAATTGTTTATCTCAAGATGATTCAGTTACATAATTTCTTTATTTAATTTTTTAGAGAAATTTGTCACTTTGCACTGAATTATTGAGATACTTTTGCCTTCTGGCTTCCAGATGGGTTAAACTAACTGGTGGTGAAAGAGGAAGTCTGGGGTATTTGTTCTTTGGGCAGTGAGGTCTGGGCTATGGCCACTTTCCTTCACAACTCCTGTAGGATAGTCCCCCAATCCTTTGTTGGATTCTGTGACACCATTCACTTTCCTTGTCCCTTTCAAGCCTGAAAGTAATAACAGCATCCCAATACTGGGGTACCATCAGTGCGTCATCATCTTTGCTACTTCCCTTCATCTTATCTATACTCCTATAAAGACTCTCTTTGTTTAAATTTCTTCAGAGACTTCTTTGAAGAATTTACTGCCTCTTTTCCACTGGGACCTTGAATAAATAAGCAGTGAAAAGTGGTGACAGGAAGATATTTTTTGGAAATGGACAATTTGGACATATGTCGCCTGACATTACTAAACTT
>PVKC010024142.1:0-16976 GCA_004027635.1 Crocidura indochinensis | reverse complement strand
CGGGATTCCAACCGATGACCTTTTGCATGAAAGGCAAACGCCTTACCTCCATGTTATCTCCCGGGCCCCTATTGTGTGTGTATTACCATAAGGTTTTTTATTTACCTTAAATTCCAAAGAGTAGTGAGACAATTTGGTGTTTATCTCTCTCCATCTGACTTATTTACTCAATATAATAATATCCATTTCCAGCCATGTATAGACAAATTTTGTGACTCAATTTTTAATAGATGTGTAGTATTATATTTTGTCGATGTACCATAGTTTTTTAGCTACTCATCTGTTATTTCCATGTGGGTTATTTCCAGATTTTGGCTATTGTAAATAGTGCTGTTATGAACATAGGAGTGCAGAGGAAATTATTGTAATATGTTTTCTGTTCCTAGGGTCTATTCCTAGGAATGGTATTGCTGGATCATATGGAAGTCCAGAGTTTTAAGGAATATCCATACTGTTTTCTAGAAAGGTTGTGCTAGACAGCATTCCCACCAGCAATGAGAGTTCCTTTTTCCCCACAGTGAGGCTAGCAGTGGTTTTGCTTGATATGTGCCAGTCTATGTGGTGTTAGATGATATCTCAATGTTATTTTGATTTGCATCTCCCTGATTATCAGTGATGTGGAACATTTTGTCATCTAAATTTCTTCTTTGAGGAATTGTCTCTTCATTTAGTCTCCTCATTTTTAACAGTATTTTTCTTTATTTAAATGCCATGATGACATACATGATCTTAGATTTCATTCATAAAAAGAACACCCCGTTCACCAGTGCAACATTCCCACCATCAGTGCCCTCATCTCCCTCCTTCCCTACTCTATGTGATGAGCTTCACATCGAGAATCAGTCCTTTGAGCCCTCATGTATGTTATCTCTTGGCATTATTACAATAATGTCTTATTTTTATTAAAAACACGTAGATGAGTAAAACTATTCTGTGTCTATCTTTCTCCCTCTGACATTTTTCATTCAACATAATAGATTCCATGTACATCCATGTATAGGAAAATTTCACGACTTCACATCTCCTGACAGTTGCATAAAATTGATTGGGTTTCTGTGTTCCCTAGGGTATATTCCTAAGAGTGGTTAAGCTGGATCATATGGGAGTTCAATTTCTAGTCTTTTGAGGAATCTCCATATTGTTTTCCATAAAGGCTGAACTAGACTGCATTCCCATCACCAGTGAATGGGAGTTCCTTTCAACATTCCCTCCAACACTTAAATTTTTTGTTCTTTGTGATGTGTGCCATTCTTTGTGGTGTGAGATGGGTACCACATTATTATTTTGATTTACATCTCCCTGATGATTAGTGATGTGGAGCATTTTTTCATGTGCCTTTTGACCATTGTAGTTCTTCTTTAAAGAATTGTTTATTTTTCTCCCCATTTTTTGATGGAGTTAGATTTTTTTCCTTGTTCAGTTCGGTAAGTACCTTGTATATTTTGGATATTAGCCTCTTATCTGATGGGTACTGGGTGAATAGTTTCTCCCATTTTGTGGTTGGCATTTATAACCTAGGCACTATTTCTTTTGAGGTGCAGACGCTTCTCAGCTTAATATAGTCCAATTGCTTTACTTATGCTATCGCTTGTTTGTAGAGTGCTGTTTCCTCCTTGAAGATGCCTTTAGTCTGAACGCCTTGAAGTGTTTTACCTACATGTTGTTCTATATACCTTATGGTTTCAGGCCTGATATTAAAGTCTTTAATCCATTTGGATTTGACCTTTATGGATGGTGTTAGCTGGAGGTCTGAGTTTGCTATTGTGCAAGTCGCTGACCAGTTGTGCCATCACCACATGTTGAAGAAGCTTTCTTGCTTCGCTTTGCATTTCTGGCCCTTTATCAAAAATTAATTGATCGTGTATCTGGGGCACATTCTCTGAATACTCAAGACTGTTCCACTAATCTGAGAGTCTGTCTTTGTTCTAGTACCATGACTATAATGACTATAGCTTTTAATGACTATAGCTTTGTAATACAATTTAAATTTGGGGAAAGTGATGCCTCCCATATTACCTTTCCTAAGTGTTGCTCTAGCTATTTACGGGGGTTGTTTTTCCAAATGAATTTTAGGAGTGTTTGATCCACTTCTTTGAAGAATGTCACGAATATCTTTAGAGAAATTGCATTAAATCTGTTCAATGCTTTGGGGGCAATTGACATTGTAATGATGTTAATCCTCCCAATACATGAGTATGGTATGTGTTTCCATTTTCATGTGTCCTGTTTTATTTCTTAAAGCAGAATTTTGCAGGTTTCTTAGTATAGGTCTTATACCTCTTTAAGTTGAATCCAAGATATTTGAATTTCTGTGACACTAATGTGAATCTTTTTTTATATCCATTTCTTCTCTATTGTTATTGGTGTGCAAGAAAGCCTTTATTTTTTGCTTGTTAATTTTCTAGCCTGTCACTTTACTATATGAATCTATAATTTCTAGTAGTTTTTTGGTATGGTAGAGTATTTAGGGTTTTCTAAATATAGTAGCATGTCATCTGCAAACAGTGAGGGTTTGATTTCTTCCTTTCTTATCTGGATGCCCTTGATATCTTTTTCTTGCCTAATAGCTATAGCAAGAACTTTTAACACTATGTTGAATAGGAGTGGTGAGAGAGGGCAGCCTTGTCTTGTACCAGATTTTAAAGAAAAGGCTTCTAGTTTTTCTTCATTGAGAATCATTTTTGTCAATTGCTTGTGGTAGGTAGTCGAATATACTGATCAAAGTTCCTTCCATTACCATTACCAACTTGAGAGTTTTTTTTTTTTATCAAGAATGGGCATTGGTCCTAATCAAATGTTTTCTCTGCATCTATTGATATCATATGATTTTTATTTTTCTTTTTGTTGATATGTGTAGTATGTTGACTGATTTATGTATGACAAACCATCCTTGCATTCTGGAATGAAACCTGCCTGGACATGATGTTTAACCTTCTTGATGTGGCATAGTATCCTATTTGCTAGAATTTTGTTGAATATCTTTGCATCTGTGTTCATCAGGGTTATTGGTCTGTAGTTTTCTTTTTGCAGCATCTCTGTCTGATTTTGTTATCATGGTTATGTTAGCTTCATAAAAAACTATTTGGGAGCATTCCTGTTTTTTTTTCAATATCATGATAAAGCCTGAAAAAGTTTGGGAGTATTCCTCTCGAAAGGTTTGAAAGAATTCATTAGTGAATCCATCTAGGCCCTGGCTTTTGATATTGGGAAGATTTTGATTACAATTTTAATATCCTTAGTTGTGATATGTCTGTTTAGATCTGTTAAATTTGTTAGATCACCCTGGTAGATTAAAAGCATCCAATAATTTATTTATTTCTTCCAGGTTCTTAAGTTTTGTGACATAGAGTTTCTCAAAGTAGTCTCTTATTACCCTTTGAATCTCTGCAGTAATTGTAGTGATCTCTCCCTTTTCCTTTTTAATCCAGTTTTAAGTTTCTCTCTATTTCTTTGTGATTTTTGCTAGTGGTTTTTATCAATATTGTTTATTTTTTCAAAGAAAAAACAGTCAAAACAGTCTTCTGCTCTTGAGGGTTTCTTGTGAGGATGCTTCTTCAAATGTAATTTCCCTTTTTGGTCTTGCTGATTTCAGTATTCTATTTCTATCTCTTAGATTCATTGTGACTAGGATGTGTCTTGGGGTGTTTTTCTTTGTGTCTCTTCTAGCTGATACTCTTTGTATAATTTGGTTGCATGCTGTATTTAGCTCTGAGAATTTCTCTGCAACGATGCCCTTGACTCTTGATTTTTCTTGGATATTTTCTTCCTGTACTCTAGGATTCCAATAATTCCTATGTTGTTTCAGTTGATTTTATCTAAGACTTCTATTTTTATTGGTTCACATTCTTTGAATACTTTTTTCATTATCTGATCATTAGGCTTAAGGCTCTTTTCCAATCTCTTTTGTTGGAATTATTATTCTGTTGGAGTTATTCTGCATCTCATCTTCCAGCTCACTGCTTCTGTCATTAGTTGTTGTTTCTCCATTAGCTTTCCATTGAGGTTTTCATTTCCCTACTGAGTTTTTCAGACCTGTTATTTCATTTTGGAGTTTTCTATATATCTTTATATTCTCTTGATTCTTATTTGTGTTCCATTCAACTTGATCTATACTTTCTTTGATTTCTTTGAGGATCCTCCATATTCTTTTTAAAACTCCTTATCTGAGAGGCTAAGTACATGATTGGTTCTTCTCAGGTCATCAGAGTTGCCATCTTAATTCTCTATACATGGAGATAGCCTCCGTTGTTTCTCCATTGTCTCACTTGTAATGTGGTTTTTTTCCTATGTGCAATGGTGGACTTTATTGGCTAGAAGATGAGTGTAGTCACACTCCTCTGGCACCACTCTTTGTGGGCGGGAACAGCATATCTTTCTGAGATATCTGCAGCCTCAAGCAGAAAATCAGGAAGCCAAGTATGAAGAAATGTATAGGACCTTTATAAACCCATGGCAGGAGTGTGGCACCATCCTTGTGAGCAGGAACAGCATACCTTCCTGGGATTAAGTTTGCTGGGGTCTTCCCCTGCAGTCTCAGGCAAGAAATCAGTAAACCAAGTAGGGAAGAATGAATGCAGAGGACCTTTATAAGACCAAGGTAGGGACAGCCTACCTTGCTGGGATTAAGTTCATTGGGGACTTCCTCTTCAGCCTTAAGCAGGAAATCAGGAAGCCTTCTTTTCCCCATTGTTGAAAGGGTTAGATTTTTTCTTTTTAAGTTCTGTCAGTACTTTGTACATCTATGATATTAGCCCCTTATCTAATGGGTATTGGGTTAATATTTTCTCCCATTTTGTGGGTGACCTTTTTACTCTACTTGCTGTTTCCTTTGAAGTACAGAGCTTCTCAGTTTGATGCAGTTCCATTTGTTTATTTCTGCTTCCACTTGTTTGGACAGTGGTTTTTCCTCCTTGAAGATGCCTTTAGTCTCAATGTCATGGAATGTTTTGCCTAAATTTTCTTCTAAATACCTTATAGTTTCAGGTCTACAAGGTCTGTAATCTACTTTAATTTGACATTTGTGCATAGTGTTAGATAGAGGTCAGAGTTTATATTTGTGCATGTGGCTGACCACCAACTAGCCATTTTTAATGGCATGCTATAGGTGACTTTCTGTCCATAGGCAGAGTGGTATGCTGTGGAATGGTAGGCTGCAACATCTCTTTCCAGTCATTAAAGTCCTGTGGATACTGAGTATGAAAACACCACTGATCAGCATGGTCTGAAAACCAAGGGATGCCTTAGATTAGACTTTATGTGCCTATGTTATTAGTAAGGCATCTGGATATTCTGGGGGCTGTAGGCATTTTTGCAAGCTTCAGCAAGGAAATAGGAATCTCTCTCTCTTTTTTTTTTGCTTTACCTTCACTTTTTTCTGGGGATAATAGCAAGCACAACCTGCTAGCTTCAGAAAGGAAAAAGAAACATTAACATATGCCAAACCATACTGAAAACAGAGGGCTGAGTCTATGTAGCTGCAGATTTCAATATGACAGTGATACATCACTGCAGACATCCTCTTGCTGTGCACAGCAAGTCAGTTTGAGGATTTTTCATCATCAAGCACCTACTTGCACTAGCACAATATGTTGGCTAATGACTAAAGAGTCCTAACTATCCTTTGAGCAAGCAGCAGATGCATCAAATTTTGTAAATTATCTCTCACATATATTATTGCATCATTTAAACTGTTCCCCTTGAGCTATGTAGCAATAGATGAAATTATTACAAGCCTTTAAAATAAAAATCACCATTACACAAAGCTTTTTGGGTTCCTGGGATGTGATTTAAATAGATTTCCAAAAACAGAACATTAGTGGGCTCATTTGCTCTGGTTTATTCTAAGGGGTGGGTGCCTAATAAGTAATAAAATCTTTTGCTTCTCAAGGCAAGGCCCTAAACTTGTGTGGCTCTATTATGTCACCACACTGACTATGCACCTTTCAGTGAGATCATACCTTTACTTCTCTTGTGGTCATAACATGATGTGGTCCTTTCTTCCTATTATTGAAAAACATCTTATCTGTTTAATAGATTTTCTCCCCAATAGTAGTTGATCCATATTTTGCTATAAATTTCATGTGTTATGGGAATAGATGAGTTTAAGATCTTCTCACACTACTATCTTGGACTGCACCTCAAATTATACTACATTTCTTACTATTACTCATTTATTATCAATGCACCCTTGTATAATAAATGCATGTATTCTCATACACATGTGCCTTCATTTCTGACACTTCTGGTGTTGGTATATCTTCATTTCATTTTGGCATATTATACCTCCCAGGTTCTCCTAGAAGAGTAACACTACTTCTCCTCTAAAATTCTACTTGACAAACATTTTACTTAAACAAATAATATAAAATATTATACTATTTGCGTGTCTGGTGTATTTTTGTCCATATACTGTTAGATAAAGGAAAGATAAGCAATGTTTGTTCATGGAATCATGATGAATGAACATACTTGTATTTGCAACCTACTAAAATTAAACACTGTGCCTTGGTATTATCAATTGTTTAAAAATGTTTTGTAGAGTTTAGCATTGTAAACTTCATGGAAAGTCCCCATATTAGTGAAAGAATATTATTAGGCAAAGAAACAATTTAATTATAATATAATACAAAAGGGCTATGTGATTTAACTTAAGTTTTAAAAGAAATCAATGATAGATTTTTGAGCTATCTAGTTTTGGCATTAGAGTAGTGTCTGCACACAAATTAAAAGTAATCATCTATAATTATTTTTTGAAAGAAAAATGAACTGATAATTATTTTTTATCAAAATTTAATATAACTACCAAGCAAAGTCATTGAGTTCTGAAATTTTCTTTGTGGATAGATTTTCAATGATAATCCAGGTTCTTTATTACTTTATTATAGATCTATTCAATTTTTTCATTTCCTATTGGATAATCTCATTCACCAGAAAGTTAATTTGTAATACCCTTGTGATATATTTTTTATTTAAAATGCATTTAAAAGTTAACATTAAATTAAATTATATTATGTTTAAATGCTACAATAAAATATCATCATAAAACCATGTATAGAACAAAATCTTATAGCTTCTGGGGCCAGAGTGGTAGCACAGTAATAGAGTATTTGTCTTAAACGTGGCTGACCCAGGACAGACATGGATTCAATCCCCAGAATCCCATATGGTCGCCTGAGCCAGGAGCGATTTCTGAATGGAGAGCCAGGAGTAACCTCTGAGCTCCATCAAATGTGGTCCCCAACCCCTACTAAATTTATAGCTTCTAAGTTTTGGATTTCTTGTGGGAAAGATTGAGCTTAGTAATGCTTAGGGTCTACCTGGGGCTCTGTGTTTGAGGGTCACTCCCAATAGTGTTCAAAGCCCTGTTTTTTTTAAAGTTTGCATGTAAGAGGCCATGTAGCACCTGAATTGAGCCTTAGTCTCCTATCAGCAAAGCAAAATTACCAGACCTATGTCCATCTTCTTTTTTGGTTTTTGGGTCACACCTGGTGATGCTCAGGGGTTACCCCTGGCTATGCACTTAGAAGTCGCTCCTGGTTTGGGGAACCATATGGGACACCGGGGGATCGAACCGCGGTCCGTCCAAGGCTAGTGCGGGCAAGGCAGGCATCTTACCTCTAGCGCCACCGCCCAGCCCCAACTATGCCCATCTTCTAATTTATCATTTTTATGGTTAATTTATAATGCAATACAAAAATCATTGGAACTATATGGTAAATATCTTTCTGTTGAAATTCAGTTGATTTGTCTTACTTTTCATTTGGAATAGATAAGGCTTTCAATAAAAGTATTCTTTAAAGTAGGGTTGGCCAAATTTTTACAAAGTGTCAGCCTGCAAATATTTCAGGCTCTTTGTAGTACATATAGTTTCTGCTGCTGCTCATTTTTATATAAGTCTTTGCAATTTTAAAAATACTTGTCCCGGATTTGAACAACTTTACAATTAGAAACTAAAATATGTTAACTAAAGAAAAACATAAGTGAAACATGACAATGGCAGATTTTGGTTGTGCTTTTATTAGAAAAGTCCAGTTTGAATTCCTAAATGCATAATACTTAAATGCATAAAACTCCAAAAGTGAATTTTATACCTCAGAAGGCATTTCATAAGTCTCATTGTCAGGATCCATGGGCATATCTTCAAGGATTCCTTCCTGTGGGGCTCCTTCTTCACCCTAATATTTAAATGAGAAACATAAAAAGATTTGTACCAGTTTATATTTTTAAACATTCTGCATAATTTGCATTTTTAATTTTTTAGTTATGCATACAGAAATAATGGAAGAGTGCATTATCATTAGAAGAAAGCATAGTGGTGAAAAGATGGGTGCTCAAACTTTGTAAATCCGAAACTCAATCCTGAACAACTTTATAAGAGTGCAGTTCAAGGTGATTGAATTAAAAAATGTAATGTGGGGCCGGAGTGATAGCACATTATTAGAGCATTTTCCTCACCGCATCCAGGACAGATGTGGGTTCTATCCCCGACAACCCATATTGTCTCCCAGCCAGGAGCAATTTCTGATTGCAGAGCCAGGAATAACCCCTGAGTGCCACTGGGTGTGACCTTCCAAAAAATGCAATGTACTCTAAGAGGGCTGAAGAGATAGTACAGCAAGAAGGATGTTTGTCTTGCATAAGGGGTGACCAAGTTTGATCCCTAGCATCCAATATGGTTCCCTGGGCCCTGTCAGGAGTGATTCCTGAGAGTAGAGCCAAGAGTAAGTAGTAAGCACTGTTGAGTGTGACCCAAAAATCAAAAATTAATAACTATATAATGCATTAGCAGGGCATGAAACTGATACTAATGAAATGAGAATCTAATTATTAAAGAAAATTTAGCATTTATAAATGTTGAAAATATTTTGACCATAAAATGTAGAAGTAAGCTGCAATGCTAAATAACTAAAAAGATGGAGAGATAGTAACAGAGAAATAAGGCAGAATTAGAATTAAGATTATTTTATTTATATTGCCATATAGAATAATAGGAATAGAAAATGTAATGTATTAAAGGGAAGTATTCTTAAATAACTCTTTACCCCAAAGTATAGGGATATAAGAACATAGAAGAAAATAAATAAAGGGGAGTAAAAAGAGACAGTTGGGAAGCAAATAATAATAATAATAATAATAATAATAATAATAATAATAATAATATTACAAAGGAATGGCATGAGGGGTAGCAGGAGTCAAGGGTTTTTGTGTAAATCAGTGGTATGGAGGAGTGGTATCATAAAGTCAAAAACATGAAATAATGAAATTCAAACTTTTACAGTCAAAGTTAAAATTGTACCTGTCAAGGTGGCAGGTGAGGGGACTGAAGGGAATTTGTGTAGATGGAAGTTAACAGTGGTAGTAGGATTGGTGCTGGACTATTGTGTGCCTAAAATTCAATTATAAATAACTTTATAAATCATGGTATTTTAATAGATATTTTAAGAGAACATGAAATCTGAGGAAATGACTAAATTTTTCCAAATATAAGAAAAATATTTGGTAGCTAAATTCAGAAATGAATCCTACAAATGACAAACCAAAAGACAAATGACAAATCCTAAAGAAATAAATTGAGATTAAAAAGTCAAAGACAATGGGAAAAGCATAAAATTAGCAACAAAATAAATCAATATGTCACATAAAAGAAACTCCATGAGACTAGAAGTAAAGTTCTACTATAAATCTTTCAGGTCTGAAAAGAATGGGTTAATATGTACCTAAGGTGCCAAAGGAAAACTCATCAACCAAAAATTGTTCATTTGTGGATGGAGCAAGGTGAGAGGAGAATTTGGGAATATTGGTGGAGGGAAGCTGACTCTGGCAATGAGACTAGTACTGGAACGATTGTATATCTAAAACTTAACTATGAATAACTAATTCTTGTTGCTTCAATAAAATAAAGAGAAATACATGCCAAATAAAGAAAGTCAAGATAATCTCTTGGAAATTAACAACATATTGTTAAAAACTAGTGGGTCAAAATAATAAATTAAAGATCTTATCAAAATGAACAATCATGAAGATCTAAACTAACTGAATTCATGCAATACAAGAAAGACAGGACTAAGAGAAAATATCATAGCAATACTGGATTATATAAGGAAACACAAGAGTAAGTTCAAATAAATAGCAATCTCACAATTTGGAAAATAGAATGCAAAGAACAGATGAATGATAAATAAAATAGAAGAAAAATTAAAATTAGAGTGAAAATAAAAGATATAGAAATATATACAAATGATAAGGGTTTAATCAGGAGTTTGCGTTATAAAGAATAAGTAATGGAGAAGTTATTAGCTAGACTCAGACTAAAAAGATAAAAATCAAAATAATCTGAATTAAAGATAAAAAAGGAGACACTGCAACAGACACCTCAGAAAAAAAGAGAGATCCTAAGTGTTACTATGAATAACTCTATTTCTTTTTTTTAATTTTTTTAAATGAATGACCTTTATTTCGAACAACTTTATTTCATCAAGATAGAGAACCTAGTAGAAATGGATGACTTCCCAGAATTATACAACCTTCCAAGACTGAATCAAGGAGGAAGGAGTAAATCTGAACAAATTATGAGTATAATTACAATGTATACTGGTAGACAGCAGACATAATTTAAAAAATTCTTATATTTAGGAAAACAATACAATGAAAATGTGGTATCAATGCACACCAGTCAGAATTAATGGTCCCTATTAGAAGGGTCTGAAAAGTGATCAATTCTAGCAAAAATACGATTTTAAAAAAAGTAATCCTCATTCAGAGGTCTAGGAAATTATTGTAATTTTTATATAGTAAAAACAGTATGAAGATATTAAGTTGATTTTGTTTGTTTGGTTGATTTTTGGGCCACACTCGGTGGTGCTCGAGGGTTACTCCTGGCTCTGTGCTCAGATATCACTCCTGGCAGACTCAGGGAATGCTGGGGATTGAACCCGGGTCAGTCATGGGTCAGCTGTGTGCAAGGCAAATGCCCGATCACTGTGCTATCACTCTGACTTCCAAATTTTTTACTGTTACTATGATCCAGTCATTTCTACCTACCCAAGTACTTCACATCATGAAGAACTTTTTACTATAGCTATCATCTAGAAACAATCCAAGTGCCAAACAATGAAATAGTGGGTAAAGAAATTGTGGTATAGATACAAGATGAAATACTACTGAGCTCTAAGAAGATAAGGGGGAGTACATAGGTCATTTAGGAGCCCTTCTGTAATGTTGGCCAATAGGCAGTCAGATCACTATTAGAGTTTATGGATGTGATGCTGCTTGGACCCTGTGGTGCTGGAGATTCCACAAGTCATTGGGACAGTGCTCAAGGCCTCCAAGGTCACAGCTGTTTGTTCCCCACCATGCAGTTAGCAATCAAACAGGATTAGGCCATAACCAAGGCTTCATCTTAACTCTTCTACTGCCTCTTGGACCAAAAATGATGAACTTTTGTGTTTTTCTACAAATTACATGGAACTAGAGGTGTAAGTGAAATAAGACAGCTGGAAGAAGACTAGTACCAGAAAATTTTATTCACATGTGAATATAACTCAATAACTCAAGGAAATTGAGTTGACAATAAAAAAAATCTGAAAAAAAATAATTCTAAGAACAAAAATGAGTTATCCATTGGGGTGGGAATGGGAAAGAAGGGTCAGATAAAAAAGAACCCAGGAACAGTAGTAGGGTAGTGAAAATTCGATATGGGTGCACAATGTGTACCAAAAGTCATTTTAATTACATCAAAAAATCACAAAACTATAAAGGTATACTTATATCAAGCAAGTTGTTTAGAGATTGATAAAGCTGCACAGATAATATAAGTAAGGTGCCCTGCATGCAGTTTAGCTGGGTTCAATTCCCATCACCCTATTTGATTCCTAAACCTGCCAGGACTGAACCCTGAGGGTAGATCCAGGAGTAAGCCCTGAGCACAGTCAAATGTGACCCAAAAACAGCAACCAAAAAAGTTGGTTTTGAGGTAGAAAACAATTAAAAATTATCAACTTTTTGGTAATAGGAGCAATCAAATTTATGAAAACATTATATGAATCACACTAAACAAGCACATAAGAAAGCTTTTCAGAATAAAATTAAAATTATATAAAATATTTTGCTTTTATTTACTTTTAGAGAAACCAGTATTACAAATAATTTGATATTGAAGGCATTCATACTACACTTAGATAATCAATTAATATTCTGTTCATTTTAGTGCATTATGCCCTTTTAAGTCTATCTTTAGCTTTGTCAGTCTTCCCAAGAAACGAAAAGAAAGAAAGCCTACTATATTTGACAGTTTGTAAAAAGTTTTAGAGTCAAGAAGCATATAAAATTAGTTTCTGCTTCTGAGTTATTTTTCACTTATTCATCACTACTTTTTCCCAATATAGTTTCAAAATACATACAATAAAAAATTAAAATGTAATTGATTTATATAGACCTAGAATTCATATGAAATAATTTTGAAAATGTTCTATTATAATGCAAAGATGTAAAATTATATCTTACTCATTTTCCACTGTCAACCTAACAAGCAAAAAGTATAATTGTAATACTTATCGGAGAACCATACAGGGCTGTAGTGATTGCACAGTGGTTAGGCATTTGCCTTGCATGTGGCCAACACAGGACAAACCCTGGTTTGAATCCCGTCATTCCATATGTCCCCCCAAAGCCCGCCAGGAACAACTTCTGAGCACAGAACCAGGAGTAACTCCTGAGCTCTACCAGGTGTGACCCAAAAACAAACGAACAACAACAACAAAAACAGACAATAGAGTATCAACAAATATGTAACTCAATTAACTCATCTTCACAGCAAAGTCACAATTGTCAGATTTATTTCCTGGCATTTGGAAATAGAGTTAACTGCAAACAATAAACTGTTGAATATATGGGAAAATCTTCAATTTCTATGTCTGATGTGAGATAGTATAAAAAGTGAACTGCATCTTCATACTGTACTCTTAATATTGTCATCACACATAAGTGTAAGGTTTCAAACTAATAACATTAATTTGAGATAATACTATTAGAAACTATTAAGGCTTTTTGGATTTTGCACCACTTTATTGATTAGATTTGGGATCACACAGCAGCTTGTAAGATATTATTTAAATCACTCCCAATCTATATAATTGCTTTGATTATCTTTTGGTAATGTCATTATTTGCATGTCAGGCATTTGACAAAAAGTACCTCGATTTGATATTGTGTGATATCTTTTCATTACTATGCATATATATTTGTTTGTTTGTTTGTTTGTTTGGGGGCCACACCTGGTGACGCTCAAAGATTACTCAGAAATCGCTCTTGGCTTGGGGGACCATATGATGTCAGGGATTGAACCCAGGTCTGCGTGCAAAGCAAATGTCCTGCTCACTCAGGTGAGTCAAAGGGATGGGGAGGCTAGTCTGTGACCGAGTCCAAAGAGTGGGCTGGCCTGCCACTCCCCATGCTACAACCGAAAGCCATTTTCACCGAGGGAGTCGAGTAACAAGGTAGTACACATCCTTGGAGCCTCTAGCAGTCATTGGGTCCCCCATTTCAATCCAGACCTGCTCATTCAGGTGGGTTGGGGGGGGGGGAAAACTAGTTAGCGACCCCACCCCAAGGGGAAACAGGGCCATCCAGACAGCCTTAGCAAAGAGCTTTTCCCTCCTTCTCATCAGTTCTTTTTTTCCCCCAAAAAAAATTCTACCATGATACCATAATGCTCATAATTAGAGGGTGCCTGTAGGAAAGGAAATGGGATGTGCAAAACCAGCAAGATAATAATACACAGTATATGCTCCCTATATAGTACTCATCACCATATCACGTATTCACTAGAATGCTCTGTACTTAATCTATCCCAGGTAGTGTTTCCCAGGTAAAGATTTCCCTAATCAAACAGGATCGAACCAGACAATTGAAAACCTCTGCTGGCTTTAATTATTTCTCCTTTTTCTCTCCTTATTTTTTCTTTTTTTTTTTAATTTTATGTACCATTCTATCTGGATCTGCTTTTTAACTGTAACCCATGGATCAATCACATAGCATATATGTTCGCCATACCAATGGCTATCTAATGTTCGTCTGTAATATATATCAACTTCATGGTATAGTTGCCCTATACAGTGCTCATTACCATGTCACTTGGTTATTTAGACTTAAACACTATGATTGTTCTTCTGAACGCTCCAATACAACTTAAGCTATAAAGACTTTCTTCAATATAATTCAATATAATTCAACCTCACCAAACATGATCAGTCTAAAGGGGGGCGGTGGGTGGGAAGGAAAACCTTCTACAGTACACTTGCCAGCTTGACTCTCTTTTCTTTTTCTTTCTTTATCCCGTCTTTTTAAGTGTTCTGTCCTATATCACCTGGGAAAGTTTTTCAAATGTAACACATAAATCTATCCTCTGGCTGCTGATGTCCGCACATGAGAGTATGTATATATCATACCAATATCAGTCTAATAGTTGCCTGCAATAGATATAATGCCTATGTAGTATAGTGTTCTCCCCTGTATTATAGATAATCCTTCCTTCCCTCTTTCTATTTTTGGCTCACTACCTTATAAGCCCTTTTCAAGCCCTTCTTGTTATTTTTCCACATTTAACCATTATTTTAATCTCAGTCCTTAACTCCTCACAAAGCAGAATATTCTCCCCAGCCCAGCCAGATGCCAAACAACACCCAAATTTCAAAGATAGATTCTCAGCATGAGAAGAAACTGAAGTCTGTTGCTATTGAGTTGCTCTTGGTGGGTCCTCTTCCTTCACTTCCTTTCACAGTGGACTATTGCTTGCTACCAGATTTGGTTCCTGAGAAATCCCCCACTTGAGTACATTTCTTGATATGGGACTATTGGAAGCCATTTTCCCTAGACTCTGAAAAACCAAATCACAGGGTGAATCTGTGTCCCGGATCTTACCCCTTCCCCGCCTATCTAAAAAGATTCAAAGAGGACATATAAATTTCCTTTCAATATTTCTTTTAGATACATTCCTCTAATAAACATAACTGTTTTCAAATATCTTATGCAGCGGAACTTCCTCTACCCTTGGGATCTGTTCACTATGAAATGCTAGCAGACAAGTCTTTGTTCAGAGTTCATGTAAGCAAAAGGTCCTGGGGAGTTTTAGTGTTGACATCTCAGCCCCCCACATGCACTAGTAACACCTTCTGGCATTGTCCCTTTTTGTATAGGCATATTAAAATGGGAAATATTACAGATTCAACCAAGTTCTTATCTAATAGATAAAGGAACACACAAATTTTTATACTGCAGTGGGACCTTACACCCTAAACACTTGGCTTAGTGACTTGCCCTAGACTGGACAATGACCATTCATCCCTGAACCTTGGATACCATCTACAAAAACAAACATAGTTTCCTATAACAGCACCAGAGACAAATTCTACAAAGAAAGGCCCCACCACTGTCATGTCACTGACTTACTCCAAAGACAGCTCTTAAGTCACCCTGTCAATTGGGAAGCAACAACACTATGCTTTTATGGCAGGATTCTCTGATGGTGAGATGGAACCAGAAGACACTACACAACAAGCAGACTTGGACATAGCTCCTATACAGAAATCAGGATCTATAACTGCAGTAACTGACAGCAACAACTGCTATGGTGAAAAGCTGACCACCAAGAATGACTACAGGGTTGGAACACCTAATATATTTGGAGCCTTGAGTTTGTCTTATTCCAAAATACTTCGAGGGTAAGATCTCCCTGTTTTTTAGGCCAAAGTTCTTTCCTTCCAATCCCTTCCATATTTTGCTGTGCTTATGCAAACAACACCTGCCGCTCACACACATTTTTTAGTGTATCTCCCATCTCTAAAGAAAAAAATGGGGGGGTGTACTAAACCTTCAGATATGGTATTAACGACTTTATTGGTGATTCAATAATTTTCACAAATAAAAAACACTAATGAACTGTCTACCCTTCTTTTTCCATCTTTTAGTTTTTAATTCTCTATTTTTTCTATATTTGAATAACTTCACTTTCCATCATCCTGAAACAAATGTTTTATGACCAGTTATGTCAACTATGGAATTTATTTTAATTAATTAAAATATTAATTAAATAACTGCTGTAACTCTTAAGGATGCTTCTTTGTATGTATTTTTTTTATCTTGCCGCTTTCAGTATTGTCTCAATCTGTGTTTTCACCAATGTGATTACGATGTGCCTTACGGTGCTTTTATTGGGATCTCTTTCAGCTGAAACTCTTGGTCATCCAGGGTGTGGGAGCATCCATATTTCGATTTGGAGAATTTCCCAGCAACAATGTCTTTGACTGTTGCTTTTTCATTTCTTCCTACATCTTGGCACCCCAATGCTGCTTATGTTGTTTTTGTTAAGTTATTCCAAGGGTCTATTGTATGTTCACTCATTTGAGATGTTTTTTAATTTTCTGTTCATGTATTTTAAATCTCTCTTTCAACTTCTATTTTATGAAGGTGTTACACAGTTCATCTTCCACTCATTGATATTATCCTAATCAGTTTATGAAAGTGTTACACAGTTCATCTTCCACTCATTGATATTATCCTAATCAGTTATCTTCTGGTGAGGTCTATGATTTTTTGATTTTGCTTACCAATTTTTTTCCAGACCTATTGTTTCAGTTTGAAGTTTTCTTATTTCTACTCTCATATCCTCTTGAATCTTACTGTCTATTCGTTTCACTTTTCCATGGTTTCTTTGAGTTATTTGAACAGTCTTCACATTTCCTCTCTAATGCTCTTATCAAAAAGATTATATAGGTGTCTGGTATTAGCTGAGTCCTTGGATACTATCTTCATTTACAAAGTGAGGTAGGGGTTCTGTGTAGTCTTCCACTGCGACCTTTGCAGAGTGCTACTGGTTTTTGGGGGTGTTTATTGGGGGGATTGGGCCACACCGTTGATGCTCATGGATTACGGGGGACCATATGGGACACCAGGGGATCAAACCACAGTCCATCCTAGACTAG
>PVKC010024140.1:0-16995 GCA_004027635.1 Crocidura indochinensis | reverse complement strand
TCTCCCAGGTACTCCAGAAGAAAAATGTTCTACATACAAATTAGCTATTACCTCTTCATTCCAAACTATGAAAAACAGTAATGACAGTGAAACTCAATAGAAAGGCATTGGATAAATAAGTTACAGCATATCTGCCTGAATAGGAAAAGTCAGGAGTGGAGCAACAGAGTAAGGAATAAGACATTGACTTTACATGTGGTTGACATGAGTTTGATCCTCCAGCACCATAGATTGCCCCCTTAACATAATCAGAAGTGACCCCAAAGCACAAAATCAGGAATAAGACCAAAGCATTACCAGTATGATCCAGAAACAAAAAAAAAAAAATAAACAAAAAGGGGATAGGAGTATTGTAAATAACAATTTGAGAGATTTTGAAATATTTAAAAATCAGCAAAGTTATGGAATCATGATCTTCTCTAAATTCTAAAATTGGATTAAAAACAGATTTTTACTGGAGGGAGTGAAACGGGAGGTGTGAAATGGAAGATACACCTGACAGTCCCCTCGCACCTGGGTGGGAACTGTAATATTCAGAGAGCCATGTGGTATCACAATCAAATTTTCACATACAAAGCCTGTACTCCATCACACTGAGCCATCTCCCCACCCTATGCATGTGATTCTTCTGGAAGAAATGTGGAGCCCTGAACAGCTCAAGAGCGAGTGTTGAACAAACTCTGAATTCTCATTCCACAGTGTGGACTCTGGACAAGTCACTTAACTTCTTTAGGTTTAAAATAAATGATGCAAAGAGCAGCCATGAGTCTTTAGAACTCTTTGTGTGTTGTATAAAACCACACACATACCCACAGATAAAAATTTGCACCATGCTAAGAGAGGCACCATAAACGACAATTAGTCCAACGGTATTTGTATTTTCTCAGGAGTTGCCAAAATTGGATCAGAAACACTCATAAACAGAAGAAAATTAATCTTCTGTTTAGGCAGGAAAGGTCATCACCCCTCTGGTAGAGAAAGCCCCTGGGGAGAGTGAACCCTGATAAGCACTTCACACAACTGCAATCCGGGGAGTGACAAGAATGAAGGGCGAATAAAGGAGTAACAAACATGAATGGGATGTGGAAAATCTGAATGGAGCATGGTTAGCATGGAGGAGTTATAGCTAACAAAAAGGTTATGCCTACTTATCTTTCAGTTCGGCTTATGTGGCCAATTCTATTCAGAAGACTAACCGCATTTCAGATGGGGACCCTATGTTTTATTACCATGATTGATCCTCAAAAACATTGATTGAGCCTGAGTATCTAATCAAAATTTACATGAGTCTATGTCATTAAACCCATTGTCATTTCCTGTCCAGACTCATGACAAATGAGCCAAAAGGAAGTTTAAAATTAAACAAAGATTAACACTAGCCATAAATAGTCTCCACATATGGGGTCAAGGGTCAGCATACCTCTGGAAATGGTCAAAGTATATATTTATGAGTTCGATCATCATGATTCAATGTTACGAAAAAGCTTCCATGGAAAATAGAGAAGCGAATGGGTTTTACTGTGTTCCAATAAAACCTTAATTACAAAAGCAGATAGTGAGTTAAATTTGGCCTATAGGTCATAGTGTGAAAACTTTAAAACTATAGAGTTGCAAAATCATTTTTCTTCCAGGGCCAGGAAAGTAACATGTATAAGTGAACAGTGCTTTGGGCTGTACAGACTAAAGTAGAAAGACTGTACACTGGAGAGTGTGATTTTTTTCTGGTAAATATTCTACACAACCCTATTGGGCAGAAACTCAGTGTTGCCACATTCTTTATCTGTTTAAGAGGTTTTTTTTTTTAATTCTTAGGACTGGATAGATAGTACAGTGGCTAGGGCACTGGCCTTGAACACAGTTGACCAGGATTCTATTTCTGGCATCTCATATGATCCCTTGAGCCCTACCAAGAGTAATCCCTGATGTAGAGCCAGGAGTGAGCCCTGGCCACCACTAGGTCTCACCTCCCCCCAAAAGTCTTAATTTCCTGTTTCACATACATATGGGATGCCAGGGATCCACATGCAAGATGAACAACCCACTCAAGGTACTATTGCTCCAGTCCTATTCTTAATTTTATCTTTTGATTTTTTTTTTCAGTTTCTCTGTGCCTACTTTCTTTATGTGCTCTATTTTCTTATTTCTTCTCAATTACTACAATTATATATGAATTATCTTATATGCTTTTTTAGACAAATCAAGTAACAAGCAGTAGTAATGCATTTTTAGTTTGTGTGTATGTGTGTGTGTATTTTGGTTTCCTTTTTTTTTTTTTTTTTTTTGGAGGGGTGGCACACCCAGCAGTGCTCACAAGTTACTCCTGGCTCTGCACTCAGAAATCATTTCTGGCTAACTCAGAGGACCATATGGGATGCTGGGAGTCAAACCTGGGTCCTTCCAGGGTCGGCCGCATGCAAAGCCGACCCTACCACTGTGCTACTGCTCTGACCCCACATTTTTTGTATTTCAAAATCAAACATTGAAAATGTCCCACCAAACATAAATTATCAATGGCATTTTGTGGTTTGTGAGGAAGTGTTGAGAAGTCAGAGCTATCTCTGTCAAGGGGGTAGTGGGATCACAAAATAAAACAAAAACCCCAATTTTGACATCATGGGATTGAGACATTTAACAAAGCCAGAGGGCAGAATGGACAGTGTGTGTCTTTGTACCTCTTTGTGTAGATCTCAGAAGACTGAGCTTCTGTCCATGTACTGTAGCTCTGACATCAGAGGCCCTGGGTCCTACCTTCCACCATGCTGCCATTTCTCCAGCTTCATCACTTGGGGAAAAACGTTCTGGTGCAAACCCTGTGCAGCATTACATTACCCAGATGTAAGATTTATGAAGTGCTTATGAGGTTAATCAGGAACAGACCCAGAGGAAAGAAAGCAAGAACAAACACCTTTATCCTTTAACAAAATCCCAAGCAGAAGGAGTGCTTTTTCTGGTGGTTGTTTTGCGGTGATTGGGGTTTAGTGGGCTTTGGTTTGGGTCAAAGTTACACTCTGGATAATCTTATGTGAAAAGGTAGATGTATTAAGTACTGGGTATTTCATGATGGTTTCCTTTTAGATGAAAAAGGAATGCATAACTAGAAAGGAAAATAGCCCAGGATTTTTGAAACATCAAAAAATTATTTCTGTGCTGCTCAAATCATGTCATATGTGGGCCTTTATATGTCTCATTCTGTCATTTCCTCAGAGATGGACAGCTGATGACAGGCATAGAGAGATGTCACCAGCACTAGAGTGGAAAGAGCAAAGCGACAGGGACAATTCAGTAGCTGCCTGGAAAGGGGAAATAAGTACTTACTTCCTCAGGAAGATGAAACAGACCACTGTGGAGTCCCAGGGGTTGGTGGGCAACTTCCTCCTTGTCAGGTAACAAGGCCCTCCCTCCCTCACCCCATGTGGACCCTGCAGCATCATAGGACATGAGTGATCCTTTTTCCCTTGCTGATTTAAAAGTCATTTTTGAAGCATTTCATTAAGAAATAGCAGAGAAAAACTCACCTCTCATTAAACATGATAGAAAGGATCTAAGACATTCCTCCTCCATTCTCCTTCTCATTATGAGAAATACTGCTGCTGGTGTCACTCAGGCATAAACTAAAAGGTCAGCTCCTTGCCAAGAGAGCTTTGTAACAGGTCAGAAAACATTGCTATCACCACCCAAAGCAAGAATGGGGCCATGGCTCTGTGGGCTGTCTTCTGTCTATCTGCTCCCTGCAAACCAGTTGCACTGGCAACAAATGGGTTTTTCCCTTCTCCTTTACACTCTCTTCTCTCAGAATTTGTATCAGAATATCAGAAAATGTTCACTCTACTCTTTGGTAAGCAAGAGTCAGCTTCATTTCAGCCCCCTAGCGGTATTAACATTTCCTACTTGGGGCAGGGCGGTGGCGCTGGAGATAAGGTGCCTGCGCTAAACTAGGACGGACCTCGGTTCAATCCCCCAGTTCCCCATATGGAATTCGGGGCCCGGGAAATAGCATGGAGGTAAGGCGTTTACCTTTCATGCAAAAGGTCACCGGTTCGAATCTCGGTCCCCCATATGGTCCCCCGTGCCTGCCAGGAACAATTTCTGAGCATGGAGCCAGGAGTAACCACTGAGCACTGCCGGATGTGACCCAAAAACCACAAAAAAAAAAAAATGTCCTACTACTCTTCTCCTAAAGTCACTTCCAGAGAACTTTCTCAGATGCACTGATGTCCATCCCCCAAAGCTTCCAGCAATCATTTCTTCTTCTTAATCTTCATTTTTCCTTTGAGCCACACCTGATTGTGCTCAAGACTTACTCCTGGGGGCCGGAAAGATAGCATAGAGGTAAGGCATTTGCCTCGCATGCAGAAGGACGGCGGTTCAAAACCCGGCATCCCATATGGTCCCCCGAGCGTGCTAGGAGCGATTTCTGAGCGAAGAGCCAGGAGTAACCCCTGAGCAATGCTGGGTATGACCCAAAATAAAAAATTAAAAAAAGACTTATTCCTAGACCAAATGGGGTGCCAAATTCATATCAGCAGCATACAAGGTAAGCACTTTTTCCATTAGACTGTGTCTCCAGTCCACCTGCGAACTCCTTCAACCCTCAACTCTAACACAACTAATTGATTTGCCAAATGTCCTCAACTGGCCCTGTGGACAGAGGCGTGAGAGTGAGTGCAGGTGAGCACAGATGAGTGCTGGTGGATACAGATGAGTGCAGTGGGAGAAGGTAAACATAGCTAATGTGGGTGAGTGCAGGTGGGGCCCTCTCAGAACCCTCATCCTTCTGCTCATTTGATGAATGAAGAGTTTTGACTGCTGTTTGCTTGCCATTCCTAATTGCTCAGGTCCCCCTGAATATAGACCTCTAGGCAGCTTACAGACTCTCAGAGGGGACAGGCCCCCTGATCTGTCAGCTGTTTGCAAGTGCAAGAGTTTAGTGGACCTTCCTTCCCCTGCTCAACCTCCTCCTCCCCACTTCTCCTGCCTTCTCCCTTCCCAAACATTGTTCTTTCCATCTTCTTTCTTTCTTTCTTTCTTCCTTTCTTTCTTTCTTTCTTTTTCTTTCTCTCTTCCTTTCTTTCTTTCTTTCTTTTTCTTTCTTTCTTTCTTTCTCTCTCTTTCTTTCTTCCTTCCTTCCTTTCTTTATTTCTTCTTTCTGTTTTCTTCCTTTCTTTCTCTTTTGATTTTCTTTCTTCTTCTATTTGTTTTCTTTCTTCTTTTTTTCTCTTTTTTTTTCTTTTCTTGTATTTTTTGGGGGTCACACCTGGTTCCTCCTGGCTACGCACTCAGAAATCGTTCCCGGGTTGGGGAACCATATGGGATGCTGGGGGATTGAGCCAGGGCCAATCCTGGGTCAGCCACGTGCAAGTAAAATGCCCTACCGCTACACTATCACTCTGGCCCCTCTTTCTCTTTTTCTTTATCTTTCTCCTTTTTCTATTCTTTCTTTATCATTCTCCACTTCTTCCTTTCTTTCTCTTCTTTTCTCCCTCCCTATTTCCTTTCTTCCTTCTCTTTTTCCCTTCTTCCTTCTTCCTTCTCTCCATTTCACCCTAAAAGATAAGGCAGAAGAAAATCTTATTTTATGAATAAAATAAGCATTAATAAATAAGTGAGTGAAAAAAATCACTCTGAATGTGTCCTCTTACAACACGATCAAGTTTCAAGATAAGGGTCATAAGGTTCCTCTGAGGCAGGACCTCAGCTCAGGAACAGGTGAGGTCTGATCAAGGTAAGAGCATTGAGGAAGGTCAGCGGGCATGACAAGAATAGACCCTGGTGCATATGAAAGTGGTTTCCTCTTAAGATTCAGAGAAAAAAATTGTAGAGGCAAAAAAGAATGACCCAGTGGGAGCTCCCGGGGGTCTCTCTGATATGACATCTGTGACACACTTTGTCCCAATGCACAGGCAGCTGTGTGTAGAAGAGGCCACAACAATCATCATGTGCTTCAGTGTGAACAATCGCCTGAAGAATTGTCTTGGGGCATGGAACCTCATTCAGGGACATAGCATGGCTCCCAGGTTACCTCAACTATGATCCCTGCTGTCAAAGCCACCTACAAGATGATGATAAATTCAGATGAGCCCCCTAGCCTGACTTCCCCAGCTCAATACTCTCTTCTTGGCTCCTTCAGCAACCTTTGGCTTTCCCATGCTGCTCCTTGGTTAGCCCCTGATTACCACAGGCTACCTGGTGGTATGTTCTCAGCCTCCCTGCCAAAAAGGTCCTATTCACTCTAGCCCTGAAAAGGGCTTTCTCAGAGAACCCCAGCTAAAGATGCCTCTCCACTTCCAAGCCTTTACCTCGCTGTTTCTCAGGATCTCACCTCTGTGGGTTTCTTTAGAACCCTCATGCCACAGGTCAGCCCACTGTCACCACATGACCAATGGTAAACACAAATCCTGAGAGTCCCCCACAATCTGGACTTGGGAAAAGATTTGGAGTCCCAGCATCAAAACAAATCAGAGAAAGAAGACAATTCCTGCAGCGTTAATGCAGATATGGCTTTACTGAGCATCGAGAGTAGGTTGGGCTCAAAGTATTTAAATAATTGTAATGAAGTTTTGTGTCCAATTATTTGCAACCCAAGACTATCATGTGCTTTCACACAGTGTTTGATCTGACAGGAAACAATAGTGTTCATTACCTGTACCCTTCCTGACGGCAGGATCTGGGTGCCCATAGTACCTACAGCATCCACCCTTTCATCTGATGCAGCCTGGGTGGTTCCATTTCACAGGAAAGCAAACAGGGCCCCAGATGGGTCCTACAACGTGTACCAACTCCTAACTCATGTTGTGAGCCATATTTCCTCTCCCTGCCACAGGGCCAAATCCACTCCTGAGCAGTGAAGAACTGTGGAGCTAAGTAACAATCTACAGATCTCTCCCTCTGCCTTCTCCAAACCAGAAAACACATCTGCAAGGTTTTTCCAACGAGGAGAACTAGAGCAACTTATGTTACTCAGTGCTTCCCATGTCAGCACCATGCAAAGACTTTCACATGGATTATCTCATTTAATGCCGCCCCCATAACCCGCAATCCCAAACTGTTCACAACTATTACTTTCTCACTGAGGACTATTTCAGATACAAAGGACTGGACTTTAAGTTAAATGGAGTTACTGGGGGGAAGCATAATTGAGTGCCTGAGAAAGGACTTTTAATGATGGAAATTGTTAGCTCACTAACAATTAGGCAGGCCCAGAACACAAACACAAAGAACGACATAAATTCTCTCTGCCTACCACTTTCCTCCACCAATCCCTGTCCTGGTTGTCCCTCACCACTAGGCTCAGACTGCTCTGTAGCCACCCTGCAATTTAGAGTTAGCTGCTCTACCTATGCTAGGTCAGAAACAAGACTAGATTTCTTCCTCATATAGGGTTCAAAGTGGAGAACTATAGATCTCTGTGGTTGGCTAAGCTGCATCTTGGACACCAAGACTGGGCAAATGGATTCTTGACTGGTCAAGCCTAGGCACTTGCAAACAGAGCCCACTGCTATGACTGGAATGAGCTGCTGAAAGAATTCCTAGGCCCAGTTTCTGGAAGGAATGACAGAGAAAGAGTCCCATCCAGACTCAAGGAAGAAAAGGCAAGTATAGTTGCAAGAGAACATGGCCTTTGTCATGTGCCAATGGGGACAAGGAGTAAAAGCAGGTAGAAAGAAGGAAGGTTTTTATGACTGAAACCCAACTACAAACATATTGGTGCTTAAATAAAGATATTATTTTTAAAAATAAAGGAAAGAGAGAGTTAATATTCAGGGTCTTCTCAGTCCACAGATGACAAAGAATGAAAACCATTAGGCTACATATTGGTGTACTTCACAAGGAAGAGGACTGGGATTGAGAAATGATAAGAAATTTGCTTCAGACCACAAAGGAAACAAGATAAACTTGATGTCCAGATGGCTTAAACCCAGATCCAGTTTATTTAATCCTCTGCAAATACACCTATCCCGGTATCTCTATAACCTATAGACTTCAAAAAAAGAAAAAGAGAGTGAGAGAGAGATGAAGCTACAAGATTGCTGAAGAAGGAAGAAAAATATCACCAAATCTTAGAACTAGAAAAGATCTTGGAGTCACTTGGTTTAGGTTTGAAAATGATGAGGTTATTAAAGCACAGAGATGGGAAGTAAGTTACTTAAGGACACTGAGCCAGCTAACCCTGAATACAACTTGTTTTTATTTTTCCAGTTATTCTTTCAGTAAACATTTATTGCTCACTTCTATCTTCCTATCACTAGGCTTTCTGCCAGAGGAATAAACCAAGTGAAGCATCTTTGCTCTTAGGAGGTTTACAATCCTATGGGTCAGGTGAACCTTATCCCAAAGCTCTTTAGATGTAATGTAAGTCTCCTTTACAGCAACAGTAAAATAATACTAATGACTGCTTTGGTTGCTATGAAGACAGGATGTGCTAGACAAAGAACCCAACATGTTACCTAAGTTAACTTGATCATTTAGGATCCTACAAAGACCAAACAGCTACTACTTTTGGCACCACAAAGGCATTCAAATTTGTATTACACAGCATTTAGCACTGTATAAATGAGGCAGTTTCCCAGAGGAGGGTAGCAAAGGCAAAATAAATATTTGCCAAAGAAGAAAGATTTTTCCCAACCATCACCCATGAAACAGCCTAAAGGCCAGCGTCCAGATTTAATATGGCAATTCTATGTGGCAGGAACATAAGTATTTCTTTCTTAATGAATGCTCCCTCCATTCATAATTTCTCAGGATCAAAGCCTGACCCAGTCTCCACCATGCAGGGTTACATACAACCAGAAATAAGGTGAAAGAAGAAAAGAAGAAAGTTCTCCACCATGCAAAAGATCTGATGACCACCTCTGTTTACTTTCTACCATAATCTGGCCCAGAGGAGCCTGGAAAATGTAGTCTTTTAGCAGGCCACCATGTTTTCATATAAAATCCAAGATCCCTCCCGTTCCTAAAGAATCTAAGTCATCAATACGAGGACAAGTGAATGCTTTTGCCCTAGACAGCCTCACAGGCAGTGGGCATCATGGTCCTGAGACTAGATACCCACACATGGTAATAACAATGCTTTTTTCATCTCTATAGTCTCAGAGGTTCGTTCAAGAGATGTCACCACTGAAATGCATGAATCTAACAAATGAGGAGGGAAAAAAAACCAAATGAATGCATTTATATCTTTACCTACCAAAGTTCCTCCTGTAACCTACCCAACTGTTTCAAGGTTTCCTTGGTGGGAGAAACTTGTCAAAATAGAGGAGGAAAGCTCCTCTGAAGCATACGCATGTGTGTGATCAGAGAGAAAACCTCATCTCCAATACCAGAACCAGAACCAGAGACCCAAGATGATCTGAGTATGGCTGGTGGTAGAAATGGTGACATTAATAAGTGGCATTCACCTCTCCTGGCAGCCACTGGGGTTAAATTATAAGTTTTCTTTTTAAATGTTTGGCATAGATGCTAGGACAAGTCACTATAGATTGGGATCCTTGATATGATAATGGTGGTACTTATACAAAAAATCGGCAGAATGGAAAGACCACATACAATAAGAGCTTCCTAACTAATACTTTTATAAACTTTCTATGTGCCAGCACATTTCAAAGGCCTTCTGGGAAATTACTGTCTCCTTCTATCAACCCACTTCATTTTATCTCTGTAATACAGACCCAATTTTGCTCTCATTTTGTGACTGAGAAAATGGAGACAAGAAGAACCTCAGAAAAGATTCTGGGGGGCTTCCTTTCCAGAAATCCTGTGAAATGGCTTCTGAGGAGAACATGCCTCAGCTACATTGATGGGACCTGCTCAACTCTTAAAACCATCACAAAGGACTATAATAACCATGTGACTCTGACTTGGTTTTTTGTACAATTAAACCAAGCATATTGCCACACCTTTACCCAAGACAAGAGTGAGAACTTAGTTCCACACTCCCTCATCCTATTGCAGGGATTCTAATACCAAGAAATGAGGGATTTGGGAAAGGGGGAAATGTTGAATGTAAGTTGTTTTGAGTTGACTCATTTTGGGCTGCCTTGTTATGCCATAGTAGTTAACCAGAATAGATTCTACAAAGCTTTTCTAAGAGTCAAAGTAAAAGCACTTGCCTAGAAGTCAAGCTAATGCATCTACTAGATTCTCCATAGAATCTACAGCAAATGCTCCCATTCTCATTCAGCACCACTGAGTGCCCCTAAAGACAACAACTGTAAAGGAAATATTCTGGGAGCTTTAGTTTCCTATCCAATACCTATATGACAGATGCACATTTGCAGAGACACTGACAGATGAGCCTGATTACATGTCACTGAGGGAAGGGCAAGAATGCTCAAGAGCCAGAACTGAAGAGGAGCAGGAGAAACTGCTCAACTCTCACATCTTTGTAATCAAGCTTTATGTAGCCCAACATGTGCCACCTTCCCAAAGTACTCACCACAATGAGATGCCACCCCTGAGCTCTACAGTGTGAAGGAGTCGGGGTTAAGCATCCAGGCTGCATTTGAATCACAAACACCTTTTGCTAGGCTTGCACAGGGCTAAATCTTTTCCTTCAAAGTATATTACCCTGACTCTCAAAGAAATGAGTACAGAAAAATCCAGAATCCCAGGCCATGTGGCATCTCATTTCCTTTCATGGGGCTAGTTCTTGGAGTTCAGTCCTTTGGAGGAGCTGGGCCCCTATAGCCTTGCCTCCCCATATACCTTAAGATCTACAAAGGGCAAAGTAAAGCTTTAACCACATCCTGTATCTTTCTAGAAGGAGTGAGACTTTTGGCAGACTCTGTTTCATGATACACCTTTAAGTCTGCCATGGGGCTCACTGACAGGCATGGAACCTAGATCTCACTCACAGTGCCTTTGAACAGGCTATGCTTCCTTGCCTCATCTTTCCTGTGCTTTGTCGACCTCTGCAGACCTCACCCATCCACTGCTCCTACCGTACATGGTCTGGGGGCTTTGAAGAAAATAAATGTGCATAGCTCTGTCCCCTGGATGGGCTGCTTAATCCCTTCCTCCAACCCTCCCAAGGTGGACAGAGGTCACCCAAGGAAGTAACCTTCAGGGGCCTGACTGGCTTGTGTTATCACGAGAGCTTTTACATTGCCAGCAAACATCCCAGATGCATGCCTGGACCATACACTCAATGGCTCCTAAGTGCTCCCTGCAAACCCACAGGCGCTGGCGATGAAGCAGGTCTAGTTAAAATGCTAATAAATCGCAGGCGAGGTTAAACCAGGCTTGCAGGTAAGTGACAGATATGGATACAAGTGAGGTATTTGGGGCTGCTTTGAGGTCCTAGTGTATCATTTATAAAGCCTTTTCCAAACTTGCCGGATAAGAAAGGTCATCTGCAGTTCTCGCTGAGAATGATATTCCCAAGGCTCTCTTTTGGAGATTCACAGATGATAGAGGCGGAGCCTGTGAGTTTCTGCTTGGACTAGCTGGTGCCAGGGTAATTCTGGCCTCAGGTCAGGCTGGGAACCAGCACAGGAGCGAGGGTGCCTGGCTCTGAGTCAAAATCTCTGGGTGGCTTGTGGTCATTATTGTGGTCATCTTCAGGTCACACCTCACGGCACAGTGTATCAGGGATTGAGTCCTGGTCTCACATGGAAGACATGTGCTGATCCATAGAGCTCTTCCTGGCTGGCTTTGATAGCCCAGACTGCCAGGTTCTCACTATTAGAGATGATCACTGAGATGAGATGAAATGTGAGCACTAAGCGTGGTAGTCTCTGAAAAAGTAGAACTGGAAACAGGGAATATGTAGGGAAAGCAATGGGGGGGGTGGAGAACACACACATATGGAAGGTATAGCCTTTACCTTTTAAAAACAAAATTGTATTTGGGAGAAAATAGTTTATGATCTAGAAAATGCTACCCAGATAATTATGCATGTCCCACATATTTCAATTTGTTTCTAATAGTCATTTGTTGTATTTTTAATTTCTCTGTTTTTTCTCCATGTATCATATGTACAAGACATGTGAAGGGTATCCTTTGGGGTCTGATTTATTGAACTGAACTCAATCCCTTCCGAATCCTTTGATGCTGTTGTCAATGGCAGGAGTTGGTTTGTTTAGAGCAATATTGGATTCAAAGCAGATTCTGACTCAATGACTCTGATAGAGATGGACATAGAACTCTTCCAAGGTAGCTGCCATCGGGAGTACCCTAGGACTGTCTCCAGAATTGGTGGGACCTACTCTAAAACAAAATTTGGGCTTTCTTGTACAAGTTAGGGAGAATGTAGTCAAAGCAATAATACAGAACATAGGTATTCGCGCTGCAGGCAACCAACCTGGTTTCGATCCTTAACAACCCATATGGCCCCCAGAGCTCACCAAGAATGATCTCTGACTTCAGAGACAAGAGTGATGCTCCAAAACAAAAACAGAATCAGGGAGAAGGCAGAGAACTAGAAAGAGGGTTAAGGATGCTTGCCTTGTATACAGCCAACTCCAATTCAAACCATTTGAACCCCCAAACATCACTGAGTACAGTCCAGGAGATTCCCCAACCACCACTTGGATGACCCAGCTGGTCCCTGATTTCATAAGATTTGAGCAGCACTGCATCCTAGTACCTTGGCTGAAAATCACAGAGCACTGAACACTGGGTGGTTCCTCCCCCAGGAAGAAGAGAAGACAGAGGAAATACTTCTTTTCTATCATTCTGCTCTCTACAAATTTCTTTCTGATGCTGCTCTCCCTTGACCTTGTAGGCCTATGAGAGGGACTAAGGAGAGGCCAGCAGAGAGGCCAGCAGCAGGTTCTGTGGGAGAAGCAGGCTATAGTCCATGTTTCTGGGAACTGGACAGGAGTTAAACTAGTGCATGTTAACACTAGGTACTCCACAGATTTATGGAGCATCAATCAAAGATGCAGTAAAGAATTTTAAGATGGTAACAACAGAACATCACGCTCCCAAGTTGGGGTGCCCTTCCATCTGCAAGATCACTGGCTTTGTACTGGGGCCCTCTCAGTGAGATATACCAAGAAGTGCTTCTTCTTTGCTATGATGTCATAAAGACTCTTGAGAAAAGAAAAAATTGTTTCCTTAGGACCAGAGAGACAGTACAGTATGTAAGAAAAGTATGTAAGAAAAGACAGTACAGTATGCCATAAAAGCAGTCAACCCTGGTTCTAACCGCCTATGGTCACTCAAATACTTCCAGGAGTGAGGCCTGAGCATAAAGCTAGGAATAAGCACTGTGTAGCACAAACCTACATGCATGCACATACACACAAACACACACAAAATCTACTAGATAGGGGTCTTTCTAGGACCCTGAAGGATATAGAAAAGCTTCATGGTTTCCTTATAAAGAACAGTACTATATACACAAGACTAAAGTAGCCACTGTAGAATGGTAGCTATATGCCCTCTATAGAGACCAGCACACTGGGTTCAAATCCTACTTTCATCTTGTCAACACTGCAGTCTTGACCAAAGACTTAGCAGTATCAATAAAGCTGAATAAATAGACTACAAACATACAGAGCACAGAAGATCACTGGTTGGGTTATGAAGTTAATTCCCTTAAGGAACTGAGAACAAGTACTAAATATGAGCTTTATTACTATGACAGAACATGGCAAACTCAGGGCCCATGACCCACCTACTGTCTTTGTAAATAAAGTTTTATTGTAATGCTGCCATGCCATGTCTATAACTCTTGGGAATCCCAGAGCAGAGTTGAGTTGGCTGACACTTTGATACTTTTACTCTCTGGACCTTTATAAGAAATATTTTTTGACCACCATGGTAGAGAACAAAACAGAATCCAAACCTAAAGCTCCAAGTTTTCTTAGCATTGCAGAGAGCACACAAACAGTCCACAGTGCTCCAGAAATCATCCCACATGCCACAGTAGCCAATATCTAACCAGAAAATCCAGATCAACTAGAATTTGTAAAGATATTAAGATAAATTTTCTAACTCTGGAATATATTGGAAAGTCTTTGAAAAGGTATGATTGTCTGAGAAGGCTGTATAACTCTGCCTCATATTCTTAAGTTCTAAGCTACACATGTTCACTTCCACTAGTTTTTATAAGCAAATGCATGGGGACAGTATGGTGGAAATCAACCTGAATGAAGGGGAAAATCAAGGACACCAGTTCAGAGTGGGTCTGAGTCAGAACAAAGGATTATTTTACTGGATGTTGTAAACCTATGTGCTGACCAGACCACCCCTGACTTGGTAAGATAAATATCACAGACCAGTTGACAAGGGAGGTAACCAAGAATTAAAGAGGTTAGATAGCTTTCACAAATGCACACAGCTGGTATGTGGTAAAGGTGGGATTTGAACAGGCAGAGGCACCAGGAGGAAACCTCTAGCCCAGAGATATGCAGATTTTTTTCTATAAAGAGCACCAGATAAGTAATATTTTCATGTTTTTAGTTCCTATAGCCTTTGTCAAAGCTCAATTCTTCCTTGTAGAAGGCTGAGGTCATCGATCATAAATGATACGTAAATGAGCAGGTGTGACTTGACCCCCTACAACTTCCTTGCCAAAAGAGATGGAGGGTGCAGTGTTTCCCCAACCTTTGGCTTCACTATTTACCCTCTTTTAATAATGCCCTTTAATTCTACCAGCTGCAGGAATGTGCAGAAAGACTGTATAATTCTAAATGATGATGTCTATTACAGACCACCATTAAGGAAATAGGAATGGCTAAGGGTTGGCCCCAAACAGCCACCTCAAGCTATGTCTTTTATCCCCCCCTCCACACACACACACACCATACACACAGAGCTACATTTGTTTCTGAACTGTTTTGTTTCTGAACTGTGATTGTTTCTGAATAATCCCTGTGTGCTTTCATCTCGCTGGCATGGAAGAGGGGGAGTAGATACAAAATCCTCCTCTTCTATGGGATTGAGTCAATCATACAGACAATGCAAATTGAACTCTGCTGTCCACTAGGGCAGGCGTGGACATCCACATGGTTCCAGGTCACAGCCCAGCAACTGCTGGCTCTGTCCTCAGCCCCCAGCAACTCACTTATTTCAGTTCAACTTCTTAGGGCCTAGAGAGGGAGGCCAAACCTGCCAGTCACCTCCCAGTGGGTAATTAGAATTCCAGGAAAGCAGCAATGGGCTTGCCTGGTGTTGAGACATTCGAAACATCCCAGAAATTGGCCAATGCCAATGAGAGGGTCTGGCATGGTGACGAAAGAGGAAGTGCCATAAGCCATGCATTGGCAGAAGCTGAGGTGCTCTGTTCCGATGACATGATATATCCTTTGATAAAGGGGGACCATATGTAACAGGGGCCGACAGAGAGGGAGAAAAACTCATTTTCAGATTGCGTAGCACTGATGGGTCTTGACAGCATCCCTTCTGCAATCACCCTGTTGCCCTCCACTTTCCAAGCAAACACCATGCAGCCAGGCTTTCTCTGTTCCCCAAAGTTCAAAAGGTGAGATGTGAACATGGGCAGTAAAAAGCCCCTGAATGTTGGTGGCTTGTAGGGGTCGTAATTCTTTCCCACAAAGTTACCTTTGCTGTTTCTATGAATTACTCTTACATTCTTGTAAGAGATATGGTTTGAGGTATTTATGGTGCATTCAATTCTGCTATCATTGATTTATTGAACGAAACCAGCTCGGGGATATGATGGAAAGACCCTAATTCCAAAAACTCTTACATCTCCTCCCGAAGAGCATTTTCTGCCCCGCTGGCCTCCTGCAGATGACCAGCCGAGATAAACAGAGGGCACTCCACTCGGTGCAGTGTGCGTGAGGATGTGAAGGAATCAATCAGACAAAAGCAGATTATTACAGTGTCTGCGAGAGATCAAACAGCGCTGCCATCCGCACCCACACACGCCTGATTTACAGGCGAGCTGATAAAGTGCTGCAGCTCACTGTCAGGAGAACATGACAACTCCGTGAGCTCTGTGGGTAAATTATTGCTGAAGCCCATGATAACATTTCTCCACCTAGCAACCAAACATAACAGGATGTGGCTTTTAGTACAAGGAGCCAAATGATACAAAGATGAGACACCCAAGAACTCTCTGGAGCATCTTTGAAGATGGAATCTATGGAATTGCAGCCTCCCAAAATAGGACGTGAAATCTGGGAACAATTAACCATGGTAGAGGGTCTCCAGGACCTTCCTGAGTGCAAGGGAAGAGCCAGAAGGATGAGCTCAATTCCCTGGCAAAAAAATAAAAAATGTTAGCACAAAGGTTGCTTCCATTGAGCATCTACTGCGCCAGAAACTGTGCGATGTATACTGTTGGACTCCATACTGTGTACCAGGTGCTGAATAATGCCACTGAGGCAAAGGAACAAAAACACACTGAATTCCCACCCACAGGAAAGTTCTCCTCTACGAGACCTGAGCAAGAGTACAATTGGTAGAGTTTTTGCCCTGTACCTGGCCAAACCAGGTTCGAACCCTGGCATTTTATATGACCTCCAGAGCCCCACCAGGAGGTAATTCTTAAGTGCAGAGCATCTCTAATAGTGGCCCAAAAAGAACCAAAAAGTTCTCTTTGAGTTGCATCTGGATGAACTTTCTCAGTGTGTCTAAGGGAATGCCATGGTGTGGTCTCAAATAACTGAAATTTTCTTCTTGAACAAAGGAAAATGTACTTGTATCTGGCTAGGACCTGTGATAGCCAAAGAATTCTAAAATCTTTTGCTCTTTTACTTCTTTAAATAATCATCTTTTCCAAATGCTATTGGCTTTCCATGGGATAGGGGAAAGTATATATTTTAAATAAATTTAAAGAATATATAGATTTTTTTATTTTGATCATAATGGCTTACATATCTTTCACAGTAGTATTTTAGGTACATATCAACATTGAATCAGGGGAATACCCACCACCAAATTTGTCCTCCCCCCATCCCAGTTCCCCTTCTGCAACCCATTTACCCCACCATCAACCCCCGGACTGCAAGAGTAGGTGGTCCCCTCTTTGTCCAGCTCACTATTAATGATCATATATCTGTTTGGTCCTGGTACCCTCCCCTG
>PVKC010024139.1:0-16995 GCA_004027635.1 Crocidura indochinensis | reverse complement strand
CTTGCCAAGCACACAACTGATCCAGGTTCCATCTTCTGTACCACATGGGGCCCCTTGAATCTGTGAAGTAATCTTTGAGCGCAGAGCCAGGGAGTAAGGTCTGAACACAGCCATCCAGGTACGCCCCAAATAAAAAAAAATTCCAAACCAGAGTGGTCAGTTCTGGTCCATGGGTGTCAGAAGATGCTAGAGTGAAGACTGGAAGGATGAGTACGTCTTGGCCAATTGGAAGAGGGAACTGGAGAGCCCCCAGGGACTGAGATTACTATACACTTGGTACTGGAGAATAGACCATACAGCACCTCCCTCTCCTCCTCTTCTTCCTCTCCCTCTTCCTCACCAAACAGAACCCTAGGTGAGACATGGAATGCTCAAGAAAGCTCAGCCCCTCCTATCAGAGAGCCAATCTGGAGTCAGTCCTGGTGCCTTCTCTCCCTGCTGGGCATTGGCTCAGACTGGACATGTGATCAGATTCTGGTTCATATTGGGGAAAAGGATTGTTAGCTCAGGGACTGTTCTTCAGCAGAAGACTGAACCTGGTAGGAGAGAACTAGCTCTTCCCTCCCAGTCTTGGAAACCATATTTGCAGCTGCCTAGCTATCTGTGACAGCAGAAAGATAATCAGAGCCTGGGGGCTCTTTGATAGTAACACTGAATAGCAACCAGTAATGCAGTTAGAGGGTTGGTGGTTTTTTTTTTTTTTTTTCCTGAGTGAGAAAAATGTAACCCTTTCTTGCCCATACTGCAGCATAGGTAATCTCCCTGCACCCTCTGGTTAGATTCTTGATACCTGATTTACATAGCTTTCTATACTATTTTCACACATTTTCTCAGTGGGAACCAATTTAGTCAATCAACTTAGCTGACTAAGTTCCCCCTGAATTTTGGTTGCTGGTTTTTGTTTGTTTTTTTAGGGCCACACCTGGTGGTGATCAGTTTTTACTCCTGGCTCTGTACTCAGGGATCACTCCTGGCAGGCTCCAGGGTCCATATGAGGTGCTGAGGATTGAACACTAGTTAGTTGTATGCAGGGCAAGTGCTCCACTCCACTATTGTTCCAGAAGGTTCCCTGCATTTTCCTGGCTGCATAACTGTTCTGCATTCCTGCTCTGCATAAATCTAGGCCCACTTCTTTCTTTCCATCTCTGAGGGAGCACTTAGGGGAATGACTTTGAGAATGTGGTTTCCTCAATGCCCCTTCTCTGAATCGCCACCCCCCAAGTTGAAAGAGGTTTGTGTCCAAACATGCAGGCTCCCTCCCCAGCCCCTGTTTTTCTGTCTAAACCAGTCAGATTGGCTGCCCTGCAGGGTTGAAGTTTCTGGTTAAAGTACTCCCTCCAGGACTTTCTCTCAGTGGGGGATGTCTAAGCAAAGGGCTCTTTCCCAGAGGTCTCTCTAGAAGAGCAATGACCCCAAGATGAAAGGCCCCAGCAGAGTTATCCAGGTCAACAGAGGCTTCAGCATTCAACTTAGGTGCCTTTCACTGTCTCTGCCAGGGGGCTCAGAGCCCAGGGACAAGTGTGCCTAAATGAAAGACTCTGGGAGCCAATGTTACCTTTGAGGCCAGCAGGTTATTCTGTGAATACTGGTGGTAAAGAGCAGTTTCTAAGCCTGAACCAAAACTCACCTGTGAATAAAGCTGGTAAGGTCAGAACCCAAGATGTAACAGGTGAGGTCAGAGTCTCTAGCGAGGTTAGAGTTGCTGGCAAGGTCAGGATCTCTGGATGTAGAAGTCACTGGTAAGGTCAGATCAAAGGCAAGTAGATCACTCAGGAAGAAGCATTCACCAGTCATTTCGGGAGAGTAACTATTTATTTTAGGTGGGAAAGAGATATTTATGTTAGGGGAGAGTAAGATGTGGACTCTGTGTCAGCCAATTGAGTAGGATGTGAGAGGGGATTACAACAGGGTATGTGCTTCTATGTTTATGGAAGACTGGGTAAAGGTATTAGGGAAAGCAGGATGTATGCTCAGGATGTTAAAACAGTGTATGTGTTTAAGGTGATCAAGCTGTGCCCACCCTCCCTTTGGGCCTTCTGGCTTGCCAGTCAGACAGGGCTAATTGCCTCCAGATAAGTCACTTCTTGCCTTCAGCAGAGTCACTTCTTGAGTGGATGGAGAGAACAGTCAAGCTAAGGGGAGGAGTGATAGGGCACGATATAAAGTGATGGAGAGGCAAAGAGAAGTAATCAGTAATTTTATTGTTGTTTAAGTGTCATGATTTACAATACTGTTAGTAGTAGGACTTCATGTATACATGGTTCCATTACCACATGATCCTCCAAAGTCAGCTTTTCTCCACCATTGTCCCCTTCCCATCCTACATTTCCTACCCCCAACCATGGTGAGCACAATTTTTTTGAGACCAGTTCTCAGATTTTATTTATGCTAACAATAACAAGTTGCACCATTTCATCTTTTTCTGTAGTTGTGTAGTATTCCACTGTGTGTATTATACCCTAGGTTCCTTATTCAGTCATCTGCACTTGTTCCCAGAATTTGTCTACAGTTAACAGTGCTGTAGTGAACTTAGAGCACAAATATCTCTTTTAAATAGAATTTTTGAATCCTTGGGGTAAATATCAAGATGCAAAATACATGGGTCATATGTATGGATGCTTAAGAGCTTTAGTCTTTTGAAAAGTGTCCATATTGTTTTCCAAAAGGATTAGACCAGTTAACATTGGTCAATAGACCACCATCAGTGGATGAGTATCTTGTCCTCCAATATCCATGTCAATATTGGTTATTTTGTGCTTTGTTATGTGTGCCAATATGAAAACATATACATAAGAATTTAATTTGGGCAGAAAATAAAAAGGATATTGAGGTGAGATTGGAGAGATGGATTATGAACTGGACATCCAAGTTTACCTACAACAGGTCAGATGTAAGTGAGGAGAGGCCAGACTTAGTAGAAAAGAAAAGAAAAGAAAAGAAAAAAACAATCAGGGACTTGATAAATCTTAAGAATAGAAAATCAGTGGACTTGTTAGTTGGTTAGTTAATTGGTTGTGGCACTTTCCACTTCTTCTCATGCATCACACTCTCTCTCATGCCTTATCAATGCTTCTCTCTCAATGTTGGCTTGATTTTCTTCTATTTTAGGGAGGATTTTAATACTAGAAGGAGAGCAAAATCATTTGATGACCTCAGATTATATTCACCCCCAAATTTCTTTCTCTTGCACTTATCCTCAGAACTCTGATCAGCTTTGCCTGGCCACATGACTTCTAAGCTCAAACACAGTGGGTCAATATGAACATTTGGATCAGCACATATGAGTCATGTTTGCCTTACATGTGGTCAAACCATGACCCCTGATCCCCTGTATGGTCCCCCAAGCACCATAAGAAATGATGCCTGAACACAGAGCCAGGTGTAAGTTCTGAGCACCAGTGGGTGTGGCCCATACCACCCAATCCTCTGCAATAGTTACCATGATCCACTTTGGTTGGTTCATGTTGATCCTTTGGATGAATGGAAGAGATGGCTTTTTCTGTGCCTGATGGACCATATTACCCAGAAGAATTCCTAGTTCTGTTGATGGTGTACTTTCACTCACAAAATACTGAGAGATCTGGCATGTTGTCATTGTTTTCCAGACATATCAAATCAACATTTAAAGCCTTAGGTAGAAAGAAACAAGCGTATTTATATGTATTTATATGAGTAGATGATCAGCTTTTCAGAGATTTAGGGCTGTGTTTTATATTTGTTTCTTACTCGTACCTCCCCCTCTCTAGCACACAAAGCTGTGCCTATAATCAATCAGCAAATGTGTGTAGGATAAATTCATAAACACTCTGTACAAGCAAGTGGGAATTTTTCAAAAAGACATAGCAACGATTGACTCCTAGAAATATGATATGGACAAAATACCAAAAAAACCCACATTTTAAAGAAGCGGGCCAATCTCAATTAAGAAAAATCAAAAACAAACAAAAAAGGAAGTTGGCGATCATGAACATAGTTAATAATAGATTTCTCTGAAAGCCTTCTATCTTTTTCAGGTTTTGGATAAAGTCACCATACCAATTTGGACCCAAACAGTTCCATTAAGAATTTGATTGGGGAGAGCCAGGGCAATCAAGCCATGGTGTTTGAAAGAGTGTCCTTTGTACTAGGGCTGACTGTAATTTCATGCTGCATTTGCAAGCCTGCAGGCAGACACCTTAATTACGGTGGTGGCCAGCTTGAGAGAAGAGTACTAATAAAACCTCTATTAATTGGTGACACACTTCCAACTTTGGGGAACAGTTGCTTAGGAGGAATGAAACCCCAACACCAACTTAGTGCACGTGTTTCTCTATTTACTTTCTTATTGAGTACCTTTGACAGCCACTAGGGGGAATCCTGGCGTGTGCATTGAAAGATTGGCTTTGCTTATGCTTGATGGAACATTATACCCAGGAAACTTGCTGGTCTGTTGATGTGTTCCCTTCACTCAGAAAGGGCTCTGATATCTGGCATGTTGTCATATTGTTTTCCAGATATATGAAGATGATAATGGAAGGCCTGTTAAAGAAAATCAATTGTTTAAATTCTCACAGGATTCAGATGGGCTTCACTGATCAACCATTTTGGATGGAAGTATGTATTCTAAACAGGATTCTTTTTGTTAGAATTCTTTTTGTTAGGGATTATTTTTGTTAGAATCTCTGCTGGAGCAGGTAAGGCACTTGCCTTGCACATGGCCAGCCTGGATTCAATCCCCAGCATCCCAAGTGATCCCTAGACCACTGCAAGGAGTGATTCGTGAGGGCAGAGTCTGGAGTAACTCCCAAGTATCTCTGGGTATGGCCCCAAAACTAAATAAATAAGAAATAATAATAATAATAATAACAATATAATAATAAAAAATACTGAATCTGTGTCCTTTTAATTTTAAAGTGCCAGATTTTAAAAACCTGTTAGACACTAGTATGATCTTAACGCTCAGTGGAGTTCTTAAAAGTATTATTGGCACTCAGTTGATAATTATTATAATTATAATAAGCTTGTCTAGCTTAATTACAGTATAAAACTCTTCCCTCCTCAACACAAAGCTATTTTCAAAGAAAGTTTAAAAGATGCTGTAAATTAAAAAAGAATCCAAATGCACTGCCTCAGCTACCATTTTCAGTGGTAGCTTTTCAATATTGTCAATCATGGCTTTTATGACTTGATATTTCATTTGTTTCCTGTGTCTACAGGAACAGTCAATTCAATAGTTGGATAACACATATGTTGTGTGTCATAGGTTAAATCCTTGGATCTAGGATTGTGAATACCCCAGAGTATAACTAAAGAATTTCTAATTTTCAGATTTTCATTCAACCGATGTTTGTTGAACATTGAACCTATGCAAAGCCCAAGCAGCTGGAAGAGGGTGAAGTCAACAGGCTCACTAGTTGCTGTTGGTTGCTCTTGCTGTCTCACATGCTTAGCACATTGTAGGCCCACAAAAAGGATTTATTATAATTAAAGATCAGGAAATGAAACCAAAGTTTAGGACCTAGAGTGAATGACGGATTATTGAGTAAGACACCATTCCTGACCAAAAGCAAAGGACAGCTGAATAATAGATTAATGTTTGCAACTAATGTGTAATGTATAATGAAGCCACAAGATTGTAAATGCAAGGATAGATTGGGAAACCAAGTGCTTCAAGTTCAAAGGAGAGAATTTAAAATTCTCTCAAGTGAGGAAAAAATTCTCAACTTGAGAATTCCTCAAGTGAGGAAAAAATTCACTTAAGTAAATTCCTCATGCACTTTTGTGTACCCTGCTAGCACAGACTGGCAAGGAAAAGCTGTTTGTTAACATTTTCAAGTAAACAAATACAATGCAGCAAGCAGGCACTGTGCTAGTTCCTAAGAGGAACAAAGATGAATTAGAACAATCTTTCTGTTTCAGCTAATCTTATAAGGAAAAACAAATCTGGCAGAGAGACTTTAATATACTTATAAGAAAGACTCCCAGGAGGAGTGACTTTTAGCTGAGTCTTAAGGGTGCATTTGAGTTTGCAAGGTAGGGAAGAGAAGATGGGAGTATTAGATAAAAAAGAGTAATACTAGCAAAGACATAGAGGCCTAAATGGCCCTGACTTAGTTAAAGGGCTAAAGATGGAAAACAGAGTCAAGTATGTTCCTTTCTCTTACACACGACCATATATTTGGGATTTACTTAAAAATGCTTGTCAGAGGTTGGAGTCCTCAACAAATATAATTCAGCAGGTAAGGCATTTGCTTTGCACATAGCAATCTGGATTCAATTCCCAGCATCCCATATTGTCCTCCAAGTACAAGTAATTCTTGCACACAGAGCCTGGAATAACCACTGAGCTCTTCTGGGTGTGGCTCCAAAATGAGCTAACAAATAAAAATATTGGTTTACAATCAAGCTGTTAAGAGCCAAATATAAGCACTGATCCACCCTAAGTAAGTGTGGGTAGTAATAGACATTACATGCTTTTTGAAATAGTAAGGATGAGGTTTAGCATGGGTATTGTGACCTAAACCTTGTCTCTCACCCACTGCTTCATATGTTGAAATCAGGATATCAGAATGTGATTACTTCTGGAATAGGATCTTTAAGGAAGGCGAATGAGGTCACTAGGCTGTGCCTGCTGCCCTTCTCACTGGCATTTTTGTTAGAAAAGGCAGTTTGGACACAGGCAGGTAGAGGGAAGGCTCAGTGAAGAATCAGGAGACGAAGATCCTAAGATGCCTCAGAAAAAATCTGCTGACCTTCTCTCAGACTCAAAGCTTCCAGACTTGCAAGGGCATAAATTTCTGTCCTGACATAGACTGGTCATGTCTCTGCATCCCTTGCAAATTAATGCAATGGGTTAACAGCGTGAAGGCCCTGAGATCTAATAATGGAACTAATCATAGTGATGCTCTTATGATTTATTGAACATTTCCCCTTGTGCAAGGCATTGTGTTAAATGATTTACACACTTCACTCATTGAATATGCTTGAGAGGCCCCAGGAGATGGAGGCATCTGTTCCCAGTCAACAGGAAGGGCTCTGATTCTGTCTTGAGGCTCTGTAGGTACTGAATGGCAGTGGAGAGACCAAGGTGGACCCATCAACTAGAAGTCTTGGTGAAAAGAAAAAGCATTATTGCTCATAGGCCTATTTGGTGGGATGCAGAAGGCAGCCTGGTGGTTTCAGTTTGCTGCCTCTGGGCAAACCTCCTGAGTGTGGCCTGAGTGTGGTTTAAACATTTACTAAACCCTTCAAGAGGCAAACCCAGTGGCCAGGAAGGACCAGATGGGAGGTCAGAGAGGGACTCTGAGACCTGGAAATGCAGACCTTCCCTTTTCCCCAGCTGACAATAAACCTGTGGGTATGCAGGGCTCCAGGGTCAGGTGTGGGCTCCCAAGCCTGCCTATAGCCAGGGTGGGGCTTTGGGGTGCATCTGAGTCCTCCAAATTAGCTTTTGAATAGCTCTTAACTCCAGTCTTCAGTTCGAAGAAGTTGGCAAGAATTTGTTCCTTCAATTGAAAAACTAAAAAAAATGAATCTTGAGGACTAGAGCAATAGTGTTGTATTAATTATTAATTATTGAGTCCTGATGTTGTGGATGGTGGTGAGGTCGTTTTAGGTTGGCCCAGCGCTTGCAGCCCCTTCGGCCCTCGGGTCTGTAGGTGCACGGTGAAGGTGAAGAAATGATCCACAGGCAGTCAGCTGAAGTTTCAGGAGACATCCAGCTTTATTACAAGGTCCTAATTGCTTTTTTTATGTGCTTTTTTTTCTCATGGCCTCTAAGCTAAGTAGCCTCTTTCCGGCTGCTCTGCATCCATTTTGTAATATCTCTCTCCTTGAGACATCTCTCTCTCCTCCCCAAGGCAACTCCTTAAATACCAATGACAGAACCCTCTCAGCTGTTTGTGGGTCTCACCATCCAGGTGACATTAGCATATGGCATTGAGGAGGGATAACACAATAGTACAGGAGTAAGTAAGCAGAGCCAGGAATAAGTAACCCCTGAACATAGCTGGGTGTGGTTTAAAACAACAAAAGTATCTTGAATTCTGGCTGTGTCTGTAAATGCACCTTTCCTTCCTTCCAAATTTTTAGCCTCCCTGGTGTCAGTTGGTTGGGGAGACCATGTCAATATCTGATCACATGAAGCATGTCCAACCAACGAGAAAAGTTGGGTTTGAAAAAAACGGACTGTGATGATTCAAGTGCAGAAGCCATAGCAATAACAAGAATAAAGTCTGCTTGGCCAAATGCTTCCAGTTTCTAGTCCATGGACCATTGGGAGTCATCCATGCTAGAGTCCTGAAGGCAGCAAAAATATTATGCCTTTTTGGAAAGAGAAGGGAGGGGTAGGCAAGGGTAAGGTCTAGAGATGAGAAACCTAGTCTGCTCTTGATTCTGTTTTTAATGTAATGAATATTCTAGATGAGATTGAAGAGACTCTGAAGTTCAGGCTGGAGAATCAATTAAAAGGCAGGATGTTTGGTGTTGTGTCTTACCTGAACACTGACTTCAAATGCTCAACCGAGTTGGAGAGAGATTCTAACCACACCTTCCCACCCCCTGCCTCACACTTTATTTCTGAGCCTTGAGCCACACAGGAGTGCTGGGTTTATTTCTGAAATTAAAAAAAAAATGAGTGCCCTCACTTAGTTGGGAAAATAAAATACATCATCATCCAATCCAGGCAGGTTTCCATTTGTTTGCTTCACTGATGCAGCAGGCAAGTGTGGACAAAGAATATCACATGCAGCTCATCCTAGGGTCAGGCTTTGAAGGACCCAACATTTGGAGATAGCACCTCTGCACCGCTTCACTGCGTCTTTCCTCTCTCCTCAATAGCCAAACCCAACAGACATATTCAGTCACTTTGTCATCCATGCTTGGAGAGAGGTAGGTTTGAAAATTTTGGTCCGTGAGAAGCAGGGGAGGTGATCCATGCGCATAGGTGGACACACTGTTGTGGAGATGTGGGCAGAGGTGAGATGTTAGAGATGGAGAGCAGAATGAAAAGGACCAGAGATGGAGCCAGGGTGATAGCACAGAGGGTAGGGCATTTGTCTTGCATGTGGCTCTCTCTGGTTTGATCTCCAACATCCCATATGGTTCCCTGAGCCCATCCCTTAATGATTCCTGAGTGCAGAGCCAGGAATAACTACTGAGCACCACCAGGTGTGGTCCCCAACCAAAAACAAAACAAAACAGAGAAAGAGGAAAGACCAGGGATGTGACCTGCAGGAAGAAAGGAGACGGTTACACCGATAGTGATGGATAATAAATAGAATAGATCAGAAACAGGCACAAAAGTGAGGTTAAAGCTCCATCCTCTGAGAGACTTGAACTTGGGCTTCTGTGTGGAAGGCTATAAGTGTCCTATGGCTGTTACCTGGTACCCCCAGAGTCTTGGGGATAGGTTAAATGGACAACAAAAACCCCTGCTTAGAGTTGATGCCAGGTGCACTCCTGGAGGGGTGGAGTGGAGATTTCCCAGGGGTGTGAGGACTTGTAGAAAAGGAGCTGCTCTCTCACTGGCGAGCACCAGAGCACTCGCCCAAGCTGCACTGTCCACTCTAGCAGCACCCCCTCACAGAATCTTCAAGAGACGGAACTCTGTGTTTATCTTATCTCCTACAATTCATTTCAAGGATCTGAGTTGTTATTAATCTGAGGACGAGATTTCTGGCAGCTCTTCTCTTTGATGGGGCGTCTGCCAAGCTGCCAGTTATCAAACGATTCAGGGCCCAGGATTGCGCTGATAGGGAACCAAGGGTCTTGGGTAGCAGAGAGACATGAGAGAAGATACAGATTAGAGTGACACATCAGAAGTTTGTGTTGGGGCTTTAATGCAAGAAGAGCCAGGAGGAAAATCTGAATCGAGACAGGCTTAACTCACTTGGAAAATGACTGGAAAATTGGGGGTAGAGAGATGGTGACAAGCTCCAGAGATTCCTTAGATGTGGAGCAGAAACTGCTGAGGTTGTGAGCTTCCTGTCCCCAAAATTCCAGCTAGTCTGGAAAAAGACTGAAGTGGCATGAAAACATCCCAAAGTTTACAATCAACTGGTAACTCACAACCTAAGACCCTAAAACCACTCCAAGTACATATCCTTCCATTGTAATCTCAGCATAATCTCCTAGACATCCCATCACTCAGAAACATTCAAGAATTGATATGCCGGGGCTGAAGCGGTGGTGCAAGCGTTAGGGCATCTGCCTTGCATGCACTAACCAAGGACAGACCGCAGTTTGAACCACCAGTGTCCCATATGCCCCACCCCCCCAAGCCAAGAGCAATTTCTGAGCGCATAGCCAGGAGTAACCCCTGAGTGTCATCGGGTGTGACCCAAAACAAAAAATAAATTAAAAATAAAGAATTGATATGTCTTCCCAGAGCTTGCCCATCCTACTACTTGTTTAGTTTAAGGAGCATCTGTTACCCAAACTATGAATTGAAACTTAGAATTGAAACTCTGAGAGTGAAGGACCATGAGTCTGCAGGTCTTGACATGGGAAAGTAAATAATAAACTGTAATATCACTGTGGAACTCAAATTCTACCCACTGCGGGAATGCAATTGAACCTTGCACATTTTAAGCAAAGTCACAAGGCTGGGAAGGCACCATCCCTCACCATCCCAAACCCACAGCTAAGAGAGTTCAATTGCCTCGTGCTATGTAGGGGTGGGCAGGAAAGATGGTCCACCTTCATTGACAGCTTCACTGTGCTGTGCTTGACCACATTTCCCTTCTTTCTGACTTCCCCACATAAACCACTTCTCACAGCTTCCATCCAAAATTATTAAATGACCTTTCTTGTTATCTACGTCCAACCCCTCTCTACTCAAGCAGACAAGGTAGAAGAGTGTCTTCCTTCTTCCTCCCTGTGGCTAAAAGCAATGGGGAGCCTTAATAAGAGTCTCAGCTTGGAAGATCACACAGCTGTAAGCCAACCTCTAGAGGAGGAAGTAGAAGAGTCTCATGCTCTAGAAGGAACCTGACTCTTCAGCCCATTGTGCAGTGCTCTGGTGCTTCTCAACGGCTGCCTTGCAGGCAAAGAGAATTCGTTGACTCCAGATCCTGTGTTCTTAGCTGATTTTGGTCCCTGACAGTCCAGTCATCCCTGAAGACCACTGTCAGATATTTTTTTGTTGCTGCTCTGAATTGGAAAGAAAGCTGAATCCCTCATGATAACTATCTCATGACTGTGACCAATTGCCCGCTAAACAGATCTTACCATCTGAGTCTCAGCAGGAAACCACTGAATCTAGAAAGTCCTGTCCAGCAAAAATGAGCCTGATTGTGTGGATGGTCTAGTTAGCCCAGATTGCCTTGGGTGCCCGAGGAAGTTGATCTTTACTTGTTATGAAGACTTGACCATCTCAAGAGCACTACAAAGAAAATGCCTTGGAATTCATCTCCACAGCTTGTTTCTATGGTAGCAGCTCTCTATCAGTAGGAGAAAACTCAGGGGTCGGGAGAGTTTGGCCAGTTGTGTAATAGGAGTTGACAATGTGCAATCAGTGAACCAGTAAATCAGCTAAGTCCCACCTGTAAGAGAAAAAAGTTTGAGTACCATTGGGCTCATCCCCATGGCTAGATAGGGACATTCAGGAGGATGCAACCAGAGAAACAGAGTTACATGCCCAGATATTTATTTCAATGGTTCATAGTTCCCACACTTTTCAGATATAAACTTGCATCCTGAAGGTGGAGCTTTAGTACACAAGAAAATTGGAAAGGGACAAACATGTTTGTACAAAATGGGGGTAGAATAAGCCAAGAATATATTTACATGCGTCCTAGTTTCCCGGCAGATTTTATGCCCCCAAAGTAAGTGCTGATTTCTGATTTCTTTCACCATAGGAGCCTTTACAGAAGAGAGATGGAAATTCAACTCTCAAGAATGAAGCTTATGGTCCAGTCGGAGGGTAAGGAACTCTCGCCATCAAAGCCACTTAGACTTCTTGCTGGGAGTATTTTTAGGATGTTGTTTCCTTTCCAAAAACAAGTCAGCAATGAGTTGAGTAGTGATCAAAATACTGCACCATAGAGGAAGCTTAATTCAAATAGCTCCCAAGATGGCCTGCTACTGATTGTACCAATTCTAGGGGACTTAGAGAAATTACTTGGTTAGCAGTGAAATAAAACTATCTCTGGGAATGGAATGGAACTGTTGCTCCTCAGCACATAACAACACTGTAGCAAGTCAGTTTAAGATGGCAAGAAGGCCATTGTGTTCCTCATTATTCACTGAGGGGTTGGGGGTGGGGGGTGCCCAAATACCAGCATATAAATCCTTTACTATGCTGGGAATAGTTTTATGAGCTTCTACAGATATTTGAAACATACCACTTTTTTGTTTTGATTTGTTTTGTTTTTGGAGGGCCAGATCCAGTACTGCTCAGGGGTTACTACTGCTCTGTGCTCAGAAATTACTCCTGGCAGGCTTGGGGGACCATAAGGGATGCAGAAGATCAAATCCAGGTCTGTCATCTGCGAGGCAAATGTCCTACACTCTTATGGCTCTAACCCCATTCCACTGCCATCCCCCCATTTACAGCTGTACAAAAATTGTTTACAAATGAACAGAAAGGAATTTGGGTGAACAGGGAATGGAGACAAACGAAAGACCTAGTTCTATTGGAACAGACAGGACACAAGACTTGCCTTGCTTCAGACTTACATGCCCTCAGCTTCTCTCCTCCATCTACACTCCAGCTTCCATCACCATAATGAAAAGAAAAACCTTGTATCTTGCTGAAAGCTGCCTTTTGGCAGGCCAAGATTATGTCATCTAGTTTCCAAGGAAGAAACGGTAAATGGGGAGATAAGCACTGGGCAATCAGGATCTTGGGGGCCACTGCTCTGATCGATAACTGCATGTGCAGTCCCAGAAATTCCTGGTCTTTCTGCTTCTTGCTTTGCCTCACCCACCTCCCATCCTCCCTAATCCCCCAACACCATTCCTAGAGCCTTCCAGAACTCCACATTGGGGAAAATTCAGGCATTGTTGGAGGAGTTGAAAAAAGGATCTTATGACCTGGCTCTATGGTGGCTCCACATCACTGTTTATCCCCCAAAGAGTCCATCTCTCTTTAGTCTGGGACACAGGAGAAAGGAAGAAACTGCAGTTATGCTTCTGGGACTGCGGACACGGAAAGAACCTGGGAAGGAACGAGACTATTTCTCAAGGATGCTGAGGGCATGTGAATACAGTTGAGGGCATGTGAGGGTTGTGAGAGCACCTGAGGGTGTGGTGGCCCTGAGTGGTCAGAGTTTTGGGGGTGCCAGTGCCATTGCTGATTCGGGAAAGCCCTGAGGCATTGGTGTATTTTCTGGAAGGTTCCCTTCTTGCAAAGGAGTCTGGAGGCAAAGGTGCAATGACTTGTTTTGCTCCCCAGAATTCTTGGTGGGAGACAGGACAGCCCAGCTGATATTTGGGTCCCGTGTTAGGAGGTTAGAGCTCACAGGGTCCGCAGGAAAGAAGTGGGGACGCTCTAAGCACATGTAGGTACTGGATTCTGGGATGGGAAGGCTGGAATGCCAAGGGGCTTAGCTTGCCATCCTATTATTCTGCCCTCGGGCTATGAGTTTTAGGGGGACGACGACCACAGGTAGTGTCTGGCGACCAAGGGGTCTGGAAGCTCATAGATCAGGCTATGAGCCCTCAGCTGTTCCCAACAGTAGAATTCCCGTCCCCCCGCAAATTTTTACAATTTTTCCATGGGGGCGGCTGGAAGACCGCCAGGAGTGACTGGGGTTTTTAGGGGGTTACTGTGGCTGCATCTTCATTTACATGGCGAATTTAGCCCAGCACCTTGGCGCGTAGTAAGTGCTTGGTAAATATTAGCCACCGCTCGTTAAGGTTAGATGGGGAATGGAACTTTCTAAGTGCTAGATCTGTGAAGCCCGCGATCCGGTTGCCAAGGGAGATGAGAGACCCTTTGCAAATATGGGCGCTCCGGGGGCCCCGGGCATTGTCCAGAACCAAGAGTGTTGGCGCCTGCCTCACCACCGCCCACACCCCCATCTCACTCCTCTGACCCGGAGAAGCCCAGCCTAGGTTACCGGGGTGCCCGGGTCCCTTGAGCCTCTCCCGCTTGGCCTCGTCTCCACAAATACACACATTCACACACAGCCGGGCCAGCCTGCTGGCTGCCCGCAAAGCCTCCCTCCCGCCGCCCCGCACCTGTCAACCGCCCCCGCAGCCTCCCCCATGGGCCCGAGCCCCGGGGCCTCCGCCGTGAGCCCGGGGACGCCCCGGCTCGCCGCTGGCACCCCTCTTGCGCGCGCGCGGCTCTCGTCAACAAAACCCGGGCGCTGCAGCGGCCCCCGCGGGGCGGACGGTCCAGTCTCCGCGCAGCGCGCGCGGGCGCCCCCGGGCTCGCCGAGGGGCGAGGTGGCGACGGCGACGGCGGCTCAGCTTTGTTATGAATAGATGAAAGCGGCCACCTACACGGTAACCCAAATTACGAGCCCTCGCCGCCTCCTCCCCAGCGCGCCGGCTCGAGCGGAGAGGGAGGGCGATGGAGATGGGCGTGGAGGCAGGGCGGGCGGAGGCCGGGGGCGAGGAAGGGGCCAGGCGCATCCCACTTTCACAATGGGAAAGTGAGCCGCACCAGCGCACCCGACCTCTCCGGCCCTCCCCGGCCCTCCCCTGCGCCCGCCCGTCCCCTCCCTGCCCCTCCCGCGCGCCTCCCCGCCAGCCCTGCCCGCCCGCACAGAGGAACTCTCGGGCGCAGGAGGGCGAGGAGGAAGCGGCCCCGGAGCGCGCAGGGCTGGCCACCGCCGCACAGGCTGCCGGAGCGAGCCCGCCGCGCGCCGCCCGCCCCGTTCTCCTTCCCCGGGCGAGCCGCGGGGATGAGGCGGCCGCGGGAAGCCGCGAGCGCGCAGGAGCAGGAGCAGGAGCAGGAGCCGCCGCCGCCGTCGCCCGCGTCTCCGTCGCCGCGCGCCTGAGCCCCCTTCGCCGCTGCCACCGCCGCGCGCCCTGCCCCGGGGCGCCCACTGCCCCGGCCCGCGGCCCCATGGAGCGCTCCCGCCGGCCGGCCCCGCCGCGCCCCCCGCGCCCCGCCGCCCCGCTGCCCCTGCTCGCCTGCCTGCTGGCGCTGGCGGTGCCCGGCCGGGGCGCGGGCGCGGGCGAGCCGGTGTGGCGCTCGGAGCAAGCGATCGGAGCCATCGCGGTGAGCCGGGCGGACGGCGTGTTCGTGGCGAGCGGCAGCTGCCTGGACCAGCTGGACTACCGCCTGCAGCAGCGGCTCTCGCGCCTCTACCGCGACCGCGCGGGCAACTGCACCGAGCCCGTCCCGCTGGCGCCCCCGGCCCGGCCCCGGCCCGGGAGCAGCTTCAGCAAACTGCTGCTGCCCTACCGCGAGGGGGCGGCGGCCGACGCCGAGGGGCTGCTGCTCACCGGCTGGACCTTCGACCGCGGCGCCTGCGAGGTGCGGCCCCTGCGCAACCTGAGCCGCCGCTCGCTGCGCAACGGCACCGAGGTGGTGTCGTGCCACCCGCAGGGCTCGACGGCCGGCGTGGTGTACCGCGCCGGCTCGCCCACCCGCTGGTACCTGGCCGTGGCCGCTACCTATGTGCTGCCCGAGCCCGACACGGCCAGCCGCTGCAACCCCGCGGCGTCCGACCGCGCCACGGCCATCGCGCTCAAGGACACGGAGGGGCGCAGCCTGGCTACCACGGAGCTCGGCCGCCTCAAGCTGCGCGATGCCGGGGGCAGCCTGCACTTCGTGGACGCCTTCCTCTGGAACGCCAGCGTCTACTTCCCCTACTACCCCTACAACTACACGAGCGGCGCGGCCACCGGCTGGCCCAGTATGGCGCGCATCGCGCAGAGCGCCGAAGTGCTCTTCCAGGGCCAGGTGGCCCTCGACTGCGGCCACGGCCACCCCGACGGCCGCCGCCTGCTGCTCTCCTCCAGCCTGGTGGAGGCCCTGGACGTCTGGGCGGGCGTGTTCAGCGCGGCCACCGGTCAGGGCCAGGAGCGGCGCTCCCCCGCCACCACGGCGCTCTGCCTCTTCAGGATGAGCGAGATCCAGGCGCGCGCCCGGAGCTGCAGCTGGGACTTCGAGACCACCGAGCCCAACTGCGTAAGCACCGGCTCCGGGGCAGCGGGGGAAGCGGGGAGGGGATGGGGACCGAGTCACACCCCCTTTGGCCCGTCCACAGGTCCCCAGCAAGGAGGGAGGTTGAGGTTGGAAGGGGCAGGAGCCGCCTCCAAACTCCAGTGACAGCAGCCAGTCCCCGCCCTTCTCTGTCAAACCTGTTTGAAGCTGAGTCTTCCCCAAGGACCGCTCTCCCCCTCTTGTGCCCTCCCCAACTTCCTTTCCCTAACTGCTTCTTCAGGTGAGGGGTTGGGGGGTCTCAGCCCTGCGAGAAGGTCTGACCCGCGAGGACACTCCCCAAAGATACGGTCCTGGGCACGGAAGCCGTTACTCCAAATTGGGCCACGCCCCACCCTCTGTGTTTGGATCTGGGTGGCCCGCTCCGCCTGCAGCGCTATCCCAGGCTGGCGGGGTGAGGGTGTGCTTGAGTGTGGAACCTGGTGTGAAGAGGCGGGGTACTCTGCTGGTCTTGGAGGCTAGGGGGACACCAGACGCAGTAAGATAAAAAGCCTTCTCCCTCCCTGAAGGGGCAAGTGGGAGAAAGTATTGGGGTTCCACAGGCTCAGCGGCACCCTCCTGGTGTGGCTCCCCTTTCTTCTCCCCATCTCCCTCTGCCCCTCATCATGCAGCCACAGGGGCTTGCCCGGGGCTCGGGGTGGGCGGCCTTTGCTGTACTCTCAAGATTGACGTGGCGGCTTTGGCTGGAAGAGAAAAGCGACCTTTCAAGAGGGCCAGTTGGATGGGGATTGGGGGGGGGGGTCTTTGTGCGCTCCTAGGAGGCCGTGTTCCTTCCCGGGCTGCTGGCACATCCACTCCACATATGGCCTTGGAGACAGGAGCCCGCCCAGAACCCCCTTTACAACTGGACCGGAATCAAAGGGCTACAAGTGTTGCTATTGTTTGGGAGTCAA
>PVKC010024138.1:0-16925 GCA_004027635.1 Crocidura indochinensis | reverse complement strand
CAACTCACCATTCCATCCTCTCCCCTTACTGCTCTGATGGAGCATGGTATGTCCATAGGCAATTGCTTCCATCTCTACCTTCTCACCTCTATGTGCCCTGCACAGAGGAGGTGCTTCTGGGCAGCTGTAGATATTCTTCTCAGGCTGGGGCACTCATAGATATGGTGGCTCTGCTTGACCTGAAGTCTACATGGTGTCCTCAGATTGGACTGATATGACAATTAGGTTCCTCAGCAAAGGACAGGTGATGCATTGACTAAGTACCTGTTACATAGTTTACCCCTCGCCCCCAGTTCAATTAACAGCACACAGACAAAGGCTAGTGTGTGGATTGTCTAGTAAAACCTTCTGGCATTAACCTTTGCCACTTTCTCTACCCACTCCTCCCCACCAGGTAGTCATCAGACGCAGACCTGGACTCTACATCCTCAACCTTCTGGTGCCCAGTAGTTTTCTGGTGGTCATCGATGCCCTCAGCTTCTACCTGCCAGCTGAGAATGAGAATCGGGCACCGTTCAAGATCACCCTTCTGTTAGGCTACAACGTCTTTCTGCTCATGATGAATGACTTGCTGCCTAACAGTGGCACCCCCCTCATCAGTATGGGCCCTTTTACATTCTAGAGAAGCAAAGGCAGTCAGGGACAGGGAAGGGAACAAGGGAAATTGGCTATATCTCCACTTATGAGTGAAATAGGTTTCTGAGGATAGAACAAATAGAAGGTAGGAGTTGTGGGGAGGGAAAGACTTAAAAGCATATTGGGGCTAGAGATGGTACAGTGGGAGGACACATACCTTGCATGTGGCTGGCCTGGGTTGTACCCCTGGCACCCCTTATTGCTCCCTGAACATGGCCAGGAGTGATTTCTGAGGCACAATCAGAAGTAACCTTTGAGCATCACCATGTATAGCCCCCCAAAACAAAATCAGGGGCTGGAGAGATAGCACAGCGGTGTTTGCCTTGCAAGAAGCCGACCCAGGACCTAAGGTGGTTGGTTCGAATCCTGGGGTCCCATATGGTCCCCTGTGCCTGCCAGGAACTATTTCTGAGTAGATAGCCAGGAGTAACCCCTGAGCATAGCCAGGTGTGACCCAAAAACCAAAAAATTAAAAACAAAAAAAACAAAATCAAAAGATTTAAAAACATGCCACATGCAAGGAACTGTCTTGCATTATTTCTACTTTTCTTTTTGTGTTGTTTGTTTCTACTTTACTTTGCTTTATTTTGCTTTCAGGTATCTATTTTTCCCTGTGCCTGTCTCTGATGGTGATCAGTCTGCTGGAGACCATCTTCATCTCCTACCTACTGCATCTGGCCAATACTCAGCCCCCACCCATGCCTCCGAAGCTCCTCTCTCTGCTCCTCTACTGCACTAGTCCCTGGAAAGGGTGTCTCACTGTATCCCTGAAAGGAAGCAGAGGTCTCCCTCCTTCTCATCTGCCTGGTAAGGGGGATCCACACTGTCTATCCATTTCTTTCAACACCTCTACTCTATTCCTCCTTCTTTCCTTGACTCCTCTGTCTCTGAGGAACCTGTGACTGCAGACAGTGACTCTGTCTCTGCAGGTGTGAAGGAGCCCATGGAGTTTGGGAGGAAGGAGGCCAGGCTCAGAAGGGCAGAGTCCCAGAATGGGAGTCTTGACTCAGCCAAAATACAGCAGGAAGATGAAGCTCACAAGAGACATCTGGTCAACCTGTGGGTACTCTTCAGTCACATGATGGACACTCTGCTCTTCCGCCTTTACCTGATCTTCTTGGCCACATCTATCATCACAGTCATTGTTCTCTGGAATAACTAGGCAGATAGTCACATTCATCTCTCTGCAATAAGTGTAACTTTTCTCCTTGTCTTAGGGCTTCCTTAATAACCCCCTACCTTCTATGGTCCCCCAAATTTCCAACACAGCCCCACCAAGCAAAATCCAAGTAGCTCTAGACTATGTCTTTATTTCTCTCCCATGTCAGAGTCCTCATTCCCACAATGTTAGTGTTCCTTTGCTACAATTATTCTGACTCCCTGACAGTGAAAGTCCAGTCATAGGAGTCTCTCCTGGTTGGGTACCTGCAATGACTTTCCAGGAAGAACTAACTCTCAGGTTCAATCCCATATGCATCCCATATGCTCCCCTGATTCCTGCCAGGATAAGTCCTGGCACAGAGTCAGAAATAAGTTCTGCCCATCACCAGACATGCCCAATAAATTAAAATAGGATAGAAAATAATATATTGTGTCATTATTAAAATAAGTATTTCTCACGTGTGGTCTGTATTCCTGATTCAATACCACAATTTTTGTATTTTTGAGTGTGATGAGTGTGTCCAAGTTGTTTCTTTTTATGCTAATAAAGTAATTTTTGAAGCCCCTTTCTAGGATGGGGGCTGGATGTCAGAGAAGTCAATAGGATTGGACAGCAAAGTCCTGTCATTTGAATTCTGGGGAAGAAAGAGCAGCTAGAAGCTGAATTCAATTACCAATGTCAATGATTTGATCATGCCGAAGTAATTTGATTATGAACCCTAGAAAAAGAAAAAGGTACAGCTTTAGGAGGCACTTCCAATTGAGAAATAAAAGTGAACTTTGTAAAGCACAATGGTTTCAATAAAAAAAATTTAAGACTATGATGAGCTTTTTAAAATTGTAAACTATCAATTAACCTACATTACACATAGAGATATATGCTTTATTTTCCTTTTGGGTTTTTTTTTTGGGGGGGCACACCCGGTGACGCTCAGGGGTTACTCCTGGTTATGTGCTCAGAAATCGCTCCTGGCTTGGGGGATCATATGGGACGCTGGAGGATAGCACCATGGTCTGTCCTAGGTCAGTCACATGCAAGGCAAATGTCCTACCACTGTGCCACCACTTTGACCCCAGAGATATATGCTTTTAAAACAATTTTATTTAGGACCAGAGTCTTAATACAGCAGGGATGGTGTTTACTATGCATGTGGCCAATCCACATGCAAGGTTCTATTTGATATGATCCCTTGAACTCACCAGGAGTGATTCTGAGTGAAGAGGCAGTAGTTAACCCTTAGCATCTCTACAGCACTCCATAAAAACAAAAATAATATAATTTTAGTAATTTGATCCTATGGCAGCTTTATCATCAGATCTTTAAGTAAATCTAGTCAAGATTTTAAGATCATTTAGCTTTATCTGTAGTTTTGAAATATTTGCTAATCTATTTAAATGGGAAGTTGATAATTAATTCATGATCATCTGAATGGTGCTTTAAACCATTTAATACCTATGAGAAAAAAAATGTTCAGAAATCAAAATTCTAAGAGAAAACTTAGCTAAGAGAAAGAAAATATTGAAAGTCATAGAAGAGTAAAGGCATCCAATAATAGTTGCTTTTCTCCCCTTATGAGAAGAGAAAAACATATTTACTATGTGAAAGCTTCACAAGAAATCTTTTTTTTTTGGTTTTGGGGTCACACCCGGCAGCGCTCAGGGGTTACTCCTGGCTCTATGCTCAGAAATTGCTCCTGGCAGGCTCGGGGTGACCATATGGGATGCCAGGATTTGAACCACCGTCCTTCTGCATGAAAGGCAAACTCCTTACCTTCATGCTATCTATCCGGTCCCCACAAGAAATAATTTTTTTGTTTTGTTTTGTTTTGTTTTGGGGCCACAGCCGGCGGTGCTCATGGGTTACTCCTGGCTGTCTGCTCAGAAATAGTTCCTGGCAGGCACTGGGGACCATATGGGACACCGGGGTTCGAACCAACCACCTTTGGTCCTGGATTGGCTGCTTGCAAGGCAAACACCACTGTGTTATCTCTCCGGGTCCAACACAAGAAATAAATTAACCTTTTCAATACATATCTCAATAATAATGTGAGTATTCTAGGTAATTTAGAAAATTATGTGTCACAAAATTAAGCAACTTCTTTGTCTATTATATTATAATAATAATATATCTAAGTGTGAGCATTCTAACCTTTGCCATTTATAGAATTGTTTTAATGCCTGTGTTCAGATAAAACTGTGATGAAAAAAGATTTAGAAAGACAGGACCAGAGAGATAGCATGGAGGTAAGGCATTTGCCTAACATGCAGAAGGACGGTGATTCAAATCCCGGCATCCCATATGGTCTCCCGAGCCTGCCAGGAGCAATTTCTGAGCAAGAGCCAGGAGGAACCCCTGAGCGCTGCTGGATGTGACCCAAAAACAAAAAACAAAAAACAAAATTTAGAAAGACACTCAAGAGTTTAATGGGAAAACTGAACATTACAAAAGATTTGGTGCCAGAGAGATAGCACAGATAGCAAGGCAGTTGCCTTGCACATAGTCAATCTTGGTTCCATCCCCAGCACCACATACAGTACACTGAACACCACCAGAAGTGACCCAATATGCCTCCCCTCCCACTGGCGCACACACCAGATTTCAGGATATTAACTCTTTATACATTTGAGCTGTTGAGAATGAACTAAAATTTTTTTATTTTAATTACTTTATTTAAGCACCATGGTTACAAATTTGTTCATTGTTGGGTTTAAATCATACAAAGTACACCATCCTTCAATGCATCCTTCCCATCACCTTCCTTCACCTATGTCTCCCATTTCCTTCCCACTCTCTATCCCCCCAACCCTTGCCTTGCTCTAAAGCAGGCAAATTGCTTCTCTCTCTCTCTCTCTCTCTCTCTCTCTCTCTCTCTCTCTCTCTCTCTCTCTCTCTCTCTCTCACGCTCGCTCTCTTTCTCTCCTTTTTGACACTGGTTTGCACTATTGTTAATGAAAGAGTGCTTTGCCTATTAGTTTCTCCCCTTGGAACTCAAATTTTTAACCACTCATTTAGACAGTGGTGCCAAACAGGATGCCTCTCCCCTGTCTTGGCCCAGCTTCCTCCATGCCTACACCACAGAGGTAACCTGCACCCACACCCCCACAAAGCAGAACACACTACCTCCTCTGCCCTCTCTGACCACAGACTTACACCAGGGATTGGCCATCTGTCATGAGTCATTCAAATCCAAGAGCCCTTGTGTGGCCTGCACTCCTTTAAGCGCAACAGTTTGGGGGCTCTTGGCGAGTGCCCAGAGAGGAATTCAGAAGAGGAAGATGGAAGGGGAGTGGCCGACTTGGGGGGAATTTCTCCTGGGTTTCATTGTCGGCTTTCTGCTTCAAGGTAAGAGGGGCAAGACTGGGAAAACTGAGGGTTGCTGCTCTGGGCAAAATCCAGAAACTCATTCTCTGTGAATGAGAGGGCATGTAAAACAGCTGGATTAAATGTTCCCTTCTCAGTGGTACCTGTTTGGGTTTCCTTTGGGGAAAGATGACAAACCCATATGTAGCCCCTCTCTCATTTGCCTGTACAGATCTTTACCTATTTACCTGTCCTTCTGTGTCATCTTCTTTCTCATTCCAAACTTTCATAATGCCCCAATTTTTTTTATTTTTTTATTTTTTGGTTTTTGGGCCACACCCGGTGACACTCAAGGGCTACTCCTGGATGTGGGCTCAGAAATCACTCCTGGCAGGCTCAGGAGATCATATGGGACACTGGGGGTCAAACCCAGGTCTGTCCTGGGTCAGTCATGCACAAGGCAAACGCCCTACCGCTGCACTATCGCTCTAGGCCCCCAATTTTCTTATTTATTCAAAGATAAAATATCTCTGTACCTGCTAACTTGGAGCCTGTAACACAATCCTTTTCCTATCTCCCTAAGGAGCTGGTAACACAGCTGATGTAAAAGACCATTTTCTCCCAAATTACAAGAGGCACTTCAAGAACAAACACAAAGGGGAGAGAGAACAACTGTGGGAAAGAATTTGCTGGAATATTCACAGGTTGAGGGGTGGGTGAGAAGAACAAAAGGGATTTTACATTTCATTATGTAGACAATAAATTCACATCAAATACAATATCCCTCAATTCATTACTTATTTGTATGTTTTTATTAATTTTTTGTATGTTTTGGAGCCACACCAAACATTCTCAAAATCCACAGTCCAGTGGCTGGAGAGATAGTACAGCTGTAGGATATTTGCTTTGCATAAGGCTGATCTGGGACAGACCCCAGTTCAATTCCTGGTATCGCATGTGGTCCCCCAATCCTGCCAGGAGCAATTTCTGAGCTCAGAGCCAGGAGTAACCCCTGAGCGTTGTCAGGTGCGCCCCCCCCCCCAAGAAAAAGAAACCTACAGTTCAGTCATTGAAAATACTTGAGCACCTGAGTGATGCTCAGGGCTTAATTCTGGCTCTGCACTCCTGAGTGGAGGATTCAGGGAACTGACCATATGGGGTGCCTGAAGTCAAACCCAGGTCAGCCACTTGCAAGGGAAGAGTCCTATTGGCTATACCATTGCTATAGTCCCTCAAATTATTTTTTAAACTTGTAACACTTCCAATCAAAATGAAAGCACATAATCTGCTTCCACTTCACCCCAACACTAAGCTTTTCCACTTCACCAGATCATTCATGAAGGTCCCTCGTATATGAATATCTGATGCACCCATGTTTCCTTTCCCCCAAACTTTTCTTTCAGAAAATCAGGACCTAGGGAGAGAAAACTAAACAGAAAATATTTCAGGTAAATTTTATTCAGTGAAGATTCTGAAGAAGAAGCACAATCAAGCAAGAGAGAAATAAGGAGAAAGACCAAGATTTCAGGGCTTGGAGGACAGAATTCTGAACAAGGGCTCCCCAACATGACTGTTTGCATACAAATTTGAATAGCCATTATGTGGGAGCAAAGGCCAGGAAGAAAAGATTAAGCCCTTATTCTGCTCACCACATCACTTCCATAATTTGCCTATCTGGTCAGCCCTCTTGGCAGCCCTGAAAGAAAGGGGGTCTAGGCCAAGAAGGAGGGACTCGTCAGCCTTGCCATGGTTTCCATTTTTTCCTTTAAAGATAGCCTCTTGGGACCCTAAACATGCCTTAATTAGGAAGCACAAAAGCCCCATTCCTACCTCACAGGGTTTCTGCTCTCTACAGGAAAGACAAACACTTCTACCATCAACTGTTCAGGCTTTGATGTGTCTGGGGTGGACCCTGCCAGCTTCCAGGTTGTCTTTAATCGGAAGGACTTCCCGCCAGTCACCAACTTCAGCATCCCTATTCGTGTTAACATCTCCTTTACCTTGTCTGCCATCCTGGATGTGGTGAGTGCCGACTCCTACATTCTTTCCATTGGCTTCTAACAGAAAACAAGGACTTACCACAATGTGACACTGATTCAGTGATGAGTGATGAGTTCCAAATAGAGTTTATACACATTAGATGTTCTTTCTATGGAGTAAAGAAAGTAGAATAATTGTCGTGGTAACATTTGTCATTATGTTTTGCCTTTATGTTAATATTCTACAAAAATAATATGTCCTGCCAGTGGGGCCCCAGACAATTTTTATTCCTACATTCTCCATATAACCTGAACTTCTGAAATACCTTTCTTTGGAAACTTGTGATGAAAAGCTTCATTACCACATGGAACACTTTAGGAAATAGACTAAGATCTGATTTTACAGTACAAAAACAGCCCAATTTTATTTTTTGAAAATTGTGTTTGGTTTTGGTTAGGATGAACAACTCCAGCTACTGACATCATTTCTATGGCTAAAAATGGTAAGTACTTTCAGTTTTCTTCTTTTCTTTTTCCTCCCTTGTTTGCTCACTTTGTTTGAAGAAGAAAAATTACTTAAAATTGATAGTGCCCAAGGGAATAGATAATTCTAACAAGAATTGGTTAGTGCTAGTGACAACTGTTCTCTGAACAGCAAATCAAATCTAGAAGATAAAGGAGGATTGAAGAGATAGTATATGAATTAAGGCACCTACTTAGCATCCTATCAACCCTGATTCAAATCCTTGGCACCACATTTGGTTCCAAAGCACTGCTGGGTCACTACTTAACAGAGAGTCAAGAAGAGCTTCTGAGCATCATACTGTGCAGTGCCCAAAACCAAAGATTAAGATGAAAAGTATAGAAGAGAGCAATATAATTGAAAGGTCATAAGAAACTCAAAGATATTCAACATTATGTTGAAGCTGTTTTTTATGTGAAAATTGAAAGGTCAACAGGATGTGATTAGCTAGAAAAGGGGACTATTATCACCAGGATGACAAGAGAAATCAGACTTTCAGGGGGCCTGTGAGATAGCATGGAGGTAAGGCGTTTGCCTTTCATGCAAAAGGTCATCAGTTCAAATCCCGGTACCCCATATGGTCCCCCGTGCCTGCCAGGAGCAATTTCTGAGCATGGAGCCAGGAGTAACCCCTGAGCACTGCCGGGTGTGACCCAAAAACAAAAAAAAAAAAAACAAAACAAAACAAAACAAACAAAAAAATACCCACAAAAGAGAAATCAGACATTCAAAGGAAATGAGATCCAAAGAAACACCATGCACAGCAATATGACAGTATGATTCTGGGTAAATAAAACAAATACCAGAGTATGTGCTACCTTTTCTTAGAGTAATGCACAAAAAGGTTACTGAAAATAAGGAGTCAGTGAGATATTTTAGTGAATAGGGAGGTTACCTTGCACATGGCTGACTCAAGTTTGATCCCCAGCACTCTACATGGTCCCCCAACCCACCATAAGTGAGCCCTTCGTGCAGAGCCAGAAATAAGCCTTAAATTCCAAAAGATGTGCCCCCACCCAAAAAAAGAGAAAAAAAATAGAACTTATTGGTAATGGGACTGAGTTGAGATTATGAACTAAGTTGGAGTGATTTGCAAAGGGAGAAGACTGACTTTCAGTACTGATGTTTTAATCATAGGTTCATATAACATTTATAATTATTTAAAAAAATGTACTCTATGCTTATAAAGGAGGACAGTTACTCATACTGTTCAACTCTGCCAAGTTTTCAGCCATAGCAATTACTCTGTGCCCTCTGCTCTAGACCTGGAATAACCCATACATCAGCTGGGACCCAGAAGAATGTGGTGGTATCAGTAAACTCTCTGTGACTACTGAGCATTTGTGGCTCCCTGACATCTTCATTGTGGAATCGTGGGTATCGGGATGGGGAAGGTTGAAGGGAAGACTCCCCCAAGGAGTGCCAGGGTAACTCAGGACAAACCCAATCCCAGGAGGACACTCTCCCCACCCCCCAGAGAGAAGGGTGAGGTGGCAGTGGACCCACAATGAACAGGAGTGAGCCCTTCATGTCCCTAAGTCTTAGGGCTTAAGAGAACTAGAAACTGAGGAGGAAAGCAGAGCTTCTGCTTCCTGTCCCTCTGTCTTCTAGCACGGATGTGGATCAGACACCCGAAGGCCTTTCTGCCTATGTAGCTCATAATGGTCGCATTGTGTATCGCAAACCAGTGCGGTTGACCAGCATCTGTAAACTGGACATCTTCTACTTCCCCTTTGACCAGCAGAACTGCACCCTCACCTTCAGCTCCTTCCTCTACACAGGTGAGTGTCAGTGGGGATGAGGAGATGGAACAAATGGGATCAAGCATGGGGCAGCCAAAAGGGTACACATAGGGTCAGGAAAGAGCTCAAGTGGTAGACCACTTGATGAGGAAATGTGAATCCCATAATTCAATCTTCAGCACCTCCTGGCCCCATCATCTCCAATACTAACAGGCCTTACAAACAAACAAGGGGAAAAATAGCAGGAAGGTAAGGCATTTGCCTTGCATGCAGAAGGTCAGTGGTTAGAATCCCAGCATTTCATATGGTCCCCTGCCAGGTGTGATTTCTTAGCATAGAGCCTGGAGTAACTCCTGAGCGCTGCCGGGTGTGACCACCACCCCAAAAAATCAAACAAGCAAACAAACAACAACAACAAAAATACAGGGCTGGAGAGAGAAGTTAAGGGGTTTGTCTTGCATTCTGTAGAACCAATTTGAATATTTAAGACTACTTATGATCCCCCAGCACCTCCAGGGGTCACTCCTGAGCACAGAGTCAGAAATAACCCTAAGTATCACTGTGTGTAACCCAAAAATAACCTGAAACAACTAAAAGGCATACAGAGGAACTATAGAATATTGGAGCATAATGGGGTGGGCAGTAGGTGGGAGTAAAGGTGGAAAGCAATTTAACTTAAGAAGGGATGGGAAAGCCCCCCCATCCCCAACCATAGCACAGCATGTAGGGCATTTGCCTTGCATGTGGCCAACCCAGGTTCAAACCTCAGTATCCCATGTGGTCCCCTGAGCCTGTCAGAAGTCATTTCTGAGCCTGTCAGGAGTAATTTCTGAGTGCAGAGCCAAAAATAATCTCTGAGTACCTCTGGGTGTGGCTCACAAACCAAAATGATGATGATGATGATGATGATGATGATGATGATGATGATGATGATAATGATAAGGCCGGAGCAATAGCAGAGCAGTAGTGCATTTGCCTTGCAAGCATACAATCCAGGACAGACAATGGTTCTAAACCCAGCATCCCATATGGTCCCCCGAGCCTTCCAGGAGCGACTTCTGAGCACAGAGCCAGGAGTAAACCCTGAGCGTCGCCGGGTGTAACCCAAAATAAAAATAAAAATAAAATAATAGGGGCCAGAGAGGTGATGCTAGAGATAAGGCGTCTGCTTTGCAAGCGCTAGCCTAGGACGTACCACGGTTCGATCCCCCGGCATTCCATATGGTCCCCCCAAGCCAGGGACGATTTCTGAGCGCATAGCCAGGAGTAACCCCTGAGCATCAAATGGGTGTGGCCCAAAAAACCAAAATTAATTAATTAAAATAATAATAATAATAGAAAAAGAAGAAGGTATGAGACTTCCTGGAAGAGTTCAGAATCAGAAAGGAAGAATGAACCACACAAAGTCATGTTCTAGGGAGATTTTCTGAGTTTTTAAGTAATGCTTAAAATCACAACCCTGATTTTTAAGCAAATTTTAAAGCTTCACATAACGTTTATAGCTATCTTCTCACATTTTTATTTTAGAACAAAGAGTTTCAACATTGTCATATAATGTACACCAAACTATGAAAGACAATTGTATTAAAATTTAGGAACACATGATACGTATTCACTCAAAGCACATACCATGAACATTAATATTCCACTGAAAATGACTGTACAGTTAACAAAAGCAGATAATTTAAATAAATAAATAATAAGACAATACAATTAAGAATAAGAAATATGCATATAATAGGTAAAATACTTACAATATTGTGTGTGTTTTTTTGTTTTGTTTTGTTTTTTGTTTTTGAGTCACACACGGCAGTGTTCAGGGTTTATTCCTGGCTATGAGCTCAGAAATCGCTCCTGGCAAGCTCAGGGGACCATATGGGATGCTGGGATTCAAACCACTGTCCTTGTGCATGCAAGGCAAACGCCGCCTACCTCCATGCTATCTCTCAGCCCCCATAATATTGTGTTTTGAGATTAAATGCTTTGGGGGCTTTTATTCTTGTTGTTGATTTAGTTTTTGGTGCTCAGGGCTTACTTCTAACTCTGTGCTCAGGGATCACTCCTAATGTGGCTTGGGAGAACATATAAAGTGCTGGGAATCAAACCCAGGTCCAGCTATATGCAAGACATTCTGCTTGCAGTACTATCATTCCAGCCCTTCTCATCATTCAAATAGATGTTTCTCCTTGCTCTCAAAACAGAACAAATAAGTTATCCAATTGCTTCACACACCCAACTTACTTTACAAAAAGAAGAAAAAAAGACCTAGGTTGGGAAGGGAACTGGTGACATTGGTGGAGTGAACTTGATGCTGGTGATGGGCTTGGTGCTAGAACATTGTATACCTGAAACTCAAGCAATGAATAACTTTGTAAATGACAGTCCCTTAATGACAAAAAAGAATCTTTGACCTAAAATCTACAATAATGACTGTGTGAAATATGGTCACTAAAGCAACTTTCTAACTCATCACTCTGAGCTCTGCTCAGTGTACTTGTTGGGTGGATGAATGTTGAACGGATGGGTGTCTCCCCTCCAGTGGAAAATATGTTGCTGGGCATGGACAAGAAAGTGTGGGAGATAGCAGACACCTCAAAGGACATCATCCGCACACAAGGGGAGTGGGAGCTGCTGAGCATCAGCAAAGCCACCCCGAAGATGTCTGTGGGATCCAGTCTGTTTGACCAGATCATGTTCTATGTGAGCCCGGGGGGTCTGGCATGGCTGTGGGCCCCCTCCACCTCACCCGACTCATCTCCATCCTAGTGCCTTGTGCTTCCAAACCCAAGGCCAATCCTCCAGTACCCTGACCCTCCCAGTCTTCTCTCTTGAGGCCCCCAAAGCAGCCCGGCTTTCTGCACCTCCCATTAAAGGTTTATCTCTGGTGGGTTTGGGAGAGTTTTATTAGTCATGTAAGTGCTGCTCTTCATCTCCAGCTCTGAAGGAGTTCCATGGGGTGAACTCCCTGAACCTTTGGTCTCAACTTCATCTGGTTCTCTGCCCTCTCTTTCCGCACCAGGTGGCCATCAGACGTAAACCTGGACTCTACATCCTCAACCTTTTGGTGCCCAGTGGCTTTCTGATAGCTATCGATGCCCTCAGCTTCTACCTGCCAGCTGAGAATGAGAATCGGGCACCCTTCAAGATCACCCTTCTATTGGGCTACAACGTCTTCCTGCTCATGATGAACAAATTACTCCCTTCCAGCGGCACCCCCCTCATCAGTAGGCACTCCCACACTCTTGAAAAGGAGAAAATAAAACAACCGAAGAAGCAAGGTCAGGCAGGCAGGCAGGCAGGCAGGAGATTGAAGTGGGCATCTGCCTTAGAACTGGCTCTGTGATGGAACCAGAGAGATAGCATGGAAGTAGAGCGTTTGCCTTTCATGCAGAAGGATGGTGGTTCGAATCCCAGCATCCCTGCCAGGAGTGATTTCTAAGCATAGAGCCAGAAGTAACCCCTGAGCATTGCTAGGAGTGACCCAAAACGAAAAAACAAAACAAAACAAAAACTGGCTCTGTGCATGAGGCAGTGGGGAGTAGGGTTGGAAGTTCTTCCAAATCTCTCCCCTCAGACCTGTTCTTCACCTTCCCTCCTTCCTCCCCGCAGGTGTCTACTTTACCCTGTGTCTGTCCCTTATGGTGGTCAGTCTGCTGGAGACCATCTTCATCTCCTGCCTGCATCACCTGGCCAACACCCAGCCCCCACCCATGCCTCCATGGCTCCTCTCTCTGCTCCTGTCCTGCACTGGCCTCAGGAAAGGCTGCCCCACTGTGCTCTGGAAGGAAAATGTGGGCCCTGACCTCCCCAATACCCAGCTACCTGGTAAGGGAAATCGATTTTTTCTTTTAAAAAAAAAAGTGTTGCTTTTTTTTTTTTTAATTTAAGCACTGTGGTTACAAAAATGGTCATAGTTGAGTTTCAATCATCAAATGTATACACCCTTCACCAGTGTAACTTTCCTTCCACCAATGTTCCCTATCTCCTTGCCCCCCTTCCCTTGCCTGTCTTCAGGATAGGTATTCTAATTCTCTCTTTCATTATCATTGTCACAGTAGTTGTTAGTGTAATTATTTCTCTAACTGTTCTCACCACACTGCGATAAGTTTTATATCATGGACTGGTCCTTCCAGCTCTCATCTCTATTGTCTCCGGATACTAGTCTCACTAATCTGTGGGATTTAAGAAAAACAAAGACCATACAGTAGTAATACTCAGAAATGGACTCTGCATTCATTCTCCTTGCACTGGGCATGACTTACCCAGACTCCCACTTCTCTACTTTCTCCTCTGTCACATGAGTCTCTGTCTTCTTTACAGGCCTGAAGGATCTGGGAGAGAGAAGGGCAAAAGAACTCGGACCTGGAGAGGTGGAGCTAAATGAGAGATCCAAGTTGACAAGTGCCCAGCTGGTGGACCTTTGGGTGTGGTTTGGCCACATAGTGGACACTTTCCTTTTCCGCCTCTATCTGCTCTTCTTTGCCACCTCCATCATCACAGTCCTTGTCCTCTGGAACACCTAGGGTCACAGTTCCAGGGGCACCAGAACACACTAATGCTCAGATCTTCCATGCCAGTCTCCAGGCCTCAGTTCCCATCTCCAAACACACCCCCAAACTGTTCAGGATTCCTGCCCCAGCCTTAAACAGAATGTTCCAGATTCACTGAGTCCCAAGACTATATTTCCAGAATATAATGAACTCAGAATGTACATATTTATGTTAGACATGTGATTTTTACTGAGAAAGGAAGACTTCATAATGAATGACTATAAATATTGACCCCCAAAGAGAATCATGTTATTGATGTAGAGGAGAAAAATTAAAGCATTAAAATTAAAGTTGAAATTAGACTACCCTCTTCGTTCATTCTTTCACAAATATTGTGCAAGGCATTGCTCTGGCTACTGAAAAGAGAGCAGGGACCCAGCCTGACAAGGAACACTGTCAAAGGCTTTGCCTGCAAAGTAGAAACTAATATGGAGGAAGAGAAGGAGAGCATAGGGTGCTGCTGTGTCCAGAAGCAAAATGGGAGAAGAGGGAAGAACTGAGGGTTTAGGAGAGTTGCCAGGAACAGCCTCTTGATAACTTCACTCTGGATGCTCTGATGGGTTTTCCGGAGATGCCCAGGTGAAGATGGAGAGCAGACTTGGAAGCTCTATAACTTGCCACCAAAGATCATGAAATTCTTACAATTTTAGTTCTTTTTATTCATTTTTTAGGAATGACTTTAGGTATGCATTTAATAAATATTTCTTTCTTTTCTTTCTTTCTTTCTTTTTTTTTTTGATCACACCCAATGATGCTCAAGAGTTATTCCTAGTTTTGTACTCAGGAATCACTCCTGGCAGTGTTCAGGGAACCATATGGGGTGTTGAGCATTGAACCCCTAACACCTGTGTGCAAAACAAGTGCACTACCCTCTGTACTCTAGCCTTCGTATTTTCTTTCTTTTATTATATATTTTAGGCTATATTCAGCACAATTGGGGGCTACTCCTGGCTGCCAGGAGTCTCTCCTGCAGGTTCTGAGGACCATGTGTTATCAGGGATCAATCCTGAGCCTCCTGCATGAAAAGCATGTACTCCAGTCTCCTCAGCATTCTCTTCAGTCCCTAGCAAATGCTTTTGAAGCACATAAGTATATGCAAATGTCTCCAGGAAAACCTTGGAAGATTTGAGGTTGAACCAAATACAAGCAGTTTTCTCAAAAAACTTGAGGCCCAACTAAAGAAAGAAATCTCTGTGTTAAATAATTTCGATTAAATATATTCTTTAAATGTTGTTAGGTGACATTAAAGAGAAACACTAAATTTTAGGGGAGAGGGCTGGAGAGATAGCATGGAGATAGGGTGTTTGTCTTGTAGGCAGAAGGGTGGTGGTTGGAATCTGACATCCCATATGGTCCCCTCGAACCTGCCAGGAGCTATTTCTGAGCATAGAGCCAGGAGTAACCCCTGAGGGCTGCCAGATGTGACCCAAAAAAAAAAACTAAACTAAAAAAAAAATTAGGGGAGAAAGGATATTGCTAGTTGGAGAAATTATTCTCATTTCTATATATTAAGATCATTTGAGGGTACTCACTTCAGCACCCTCAAAAGGTAAAGGGTGATGTACATTCCATGATGAAAACCCCAGTATGAAAATTGTACTTTTGTTTTTGGGCCCAGCAATGCTTAAGGGTTACTCCTGGCTTTGCACTCAGAAATCACTCTTGGCAGGTTCAGGGACCATATGGGATACTGGGAATTGAATCTGGGTCCATCCCGGGACGCTATGTGAAAGGCAAATGCCCTACCAAAAGAAAAAAATGTCAGCTTATAGATATGTTATCTGAATAATAAACTTATTTTAAAAAGTTACCTCGATAGGGGCCCGGGAGATAGCATGGAGGTAAGGCGTTTGCCTTTCATGCAAAAGGTCATTGGTTCGAATCCCGGTGCCCCATATGGTCCCCCGTGCCTGCCAGGAGCAATTTCTGAGCATAGAGCCAGGAGTAACCCCTGAGCACTGCCAGGTGTGACCCAAAAACCAAACAAGCAAACAAACAAAAAAAAATATATATATATAAAGTTACCTCTATAAATTGTACTCTTGTTTTGGTTTGGGAGCCACACTTGATAGTCCTCAAGGCTCACTTCTAGCTCTGTGCTCTAAGATTATAGTCAAAGGACCTTATGTGATTCTGAAGTTCTAACCTGAAAGCTTAGCAACTCATCTATTGTACTATCTATCTCTCTGGTTTTGTTTTGGTTTTGGTTTGGTTTGGTTTGGTTTGGTTTTTTGGTCACACCCAGTAGTACTCAGGGGTTATTCCTGGCTCTACGCTCAGAAATTGCCCCTGGCAGGCTCGGAGGACCATATGAGATATCAGGATTCAAACCACCATCCTTTTGCAAGCAAGGCAAATGCCCTACCTTCATGCTATCTCTCCGGCCCTATCTCTCTGGTTCTAAGCATAACTCATTTTAAAGATGGTGAATTAAAATTTCACCCGGTAAAGCAGTAAAATTTCCTTAAATTTTTTTGTTTTTGTTTTTGGGTCACACCTGGCAGCGCTCAGGGGTTACTCCAGGCTCTATGCTCAGAAATTGCCCCAGGCAGGCACAGGGGACCATATGGGATGCGGATTCAAACCACCATTTTTTCTGCATGAAAGGTAAACAAACGCCTTACCTCCATGCTATCTCTGGCCCCCAAAATTTCCTTAACTTTTAAGAAGTCATAAGTATTTTCACTGATTGTTTCTTCCAGAAGATGTATTGACTATAAGTTGTCTTCTCATATTTCTATTGTCCTAACACTAGGATTTTACATAATATTCAATAATTTATTATAAAGTCTTGGCTCAATACACATGGCCATTTAGTGGGCATTGATATTTGACTTATGTGCTTCTCTCACATATTTTTAAGTTACTCTGCTAGAATCTTGTTAAGCCATTTTCTTTTTCTTTTCTTATGTATTGTATTACTTTGCCATTCATGGGGAAAGAAACAGTTAAATGATCATTTTTAGAAGACTAAAAGAAAAATATTTAAAAGTGGTAAAGTGGGGGCCGGGCGGTGGCGCTGGAGATAAGGTG
>PVKC010024137.1:0-16999 GCA_004027635.1 Crocidura indochinensis | reverse complement strand
CCTGGCAGGCACGGGGGACCATATGGGGCACCGGGGTTGGAACTGATGACCTTTTGCATTTGAAAGGCAAACGCCTTACCTCCATGCTATCTCCCGGGCCCCGGAACCTAGAGTCTTTAAATGATCTCCAGCCATCTGCTCTACATCTTTCCAACAACAGACTGCAACCTCCTGGACCCAAAAAGTGCGGACTCGGAGCACATTATAACCCCTGAACTCCATTCCTGCACATAGAAAGAAGCAACCTAAAGCCTTAACAGCTAGGTGAAAGGCATAGGGAGCTCAAACAAACAAAAAAAACAGGCATCCATACACTTGACTGGAGAACAATTAAACATCTAGGGGTATAAACTACTAAAATTAGAACTTGTCACATGGAACTAATTAGAACATGTGAGGTTTTGCAACTGTCTCCAGGCATGGGATTTTGGAAGACTACGTGCGGGGGTCATTCTCCGTAGCCTGAGGAGTGCTGGGAGGCTCGACAGGCCCCCAGTCATCCTGGTCTTGTTCCCCTGACTCCAGGCCTACCCTGGGTGCCAGCTGATATGGCCAGAAGTGGGATCAGGCGGATTCTTAGTGGTCCTCAGGTTCCCCCTTCCCTCCACACTTGGGGGGGGGGGTACATGGGGTGGAGGACATGCAGACATCTGGCTTCTGGATTCCCTTGGATTCTGTAGACCAGCTCTTGCCAGGTATGGGGACTGGGGAGGTCCCATACAGGAGCCCTTCTCCGCAGCCTGAGGAGTGCTGGGAGGCTCGGCAGGCCCCCAGCCTCCCTGGTCTTTTTCCCCTGACTCCAGGCCTACCCTGGGTGCCAGCTCAGATGGCCAGAAGTGGGTTCAGGCGGACTCTTTTTTTTGTTTGTTTTTTTTTGGTTTTTGGGTCACAACCAGCAGCGCTCAGGGGTTACTCCTGGCTCCATGCTCAGAAATTGCTCCTGGCAGGCACGGGGACCATATGGGGCACAGGGATTCGAACCGATGACCTTTTGCATGAAAGGCAAATGCCTTACCTCCATGCTATCTCCCGGGCCCCTCAGGCAGACTCTTAGGGGGCCTCAGGTTCCCCCTTCCCTCCGCACTTCAGAGGGGAGGTTCATGGGGTGGAGGGCGGGCAGATATCTGGCCTCTGGATTCCCTTGGATTCTGGAGATCAGCTCTTGCCAGGTATGGGGATTGGGGAGGCCCCATACAGGAGCATTTTTCTGCAGCCTGAGGAGTCAGACACAAAAGAGAAAAGAGCTGGAAGTTCCACCTCACCTCATGAAGCTCACCACAAAGAATGATGAGTTTTGTTGGAGAAATAAATACATTTTAAACTGTCCTAACAATGAGAATGTATGAGGGAAATGGAGAACCTGTCTAGAGTACAGGCGGGGGGGTGGGTGGGGAGGAGGGAGACTTGGGACAATGGTGATGGGAACGTTGCACTGGTGATGGGTGGTGTTCTTTACATGACTGAAACCCAAACACAATTATGTATGTAATCAAGGTGTTAAAATAAAATATTAAATAAAAAATTTCTTTCAAATTTAGCATTTTTTAATTTTCACCAATAATTAGAGATAAAGAAATAACATGACAGTTTCATTACTGAACTAATTGAAAAAGAAAATTGAAATGTTAAAGAATAAACAGACAATATGTGTTTATATATAAGATATGTATATAAAATGGAATATTACATAGAGTTAAGGAATGTTGCAATCATGAAATCTGCTGCAAAATGATGGAACTGGAAGATACAATGCTGGGGTTAAGAAATGAGATAACTAAATAGCCAAATCACAGATTCAACATAATGTGGTCATAAGACTCAAACTTTAACAACCACACTTGAAAATAGGCATCTTAAGATGGCAGACTGGGGTGTGGTGGACTGGGACTCGTGGTGGTGACATGGGATTGTCTCTGGGAACATTGGTGGAGGCAGATTGACACTGATGGTGGGATTGGTGCTGAAACATATGTCTAAAATTCAACTATGAATAACTTTTTAAATCACAGTGTTTTAAATAAAAATAATTTAAATATGTTCACACAAGCAACGGACTTTTTAATACAACTTTTTCTTCTTAGAATATTTCACTTTGTTAAATGACTTTTTAAAATTTGGCATGTTTTGGGGCCAGATCAGTGGTGCAAGCAGTAAGGCATCTACTTGCCCACGCTAGCCTAGGATGTACCACGGTTTGATCTCTGAGCATATAACCAGGAGTAACCCCTGGGCATCACAGGGTGTGGCCCCAACACACAAAAAAAATGGTTTTGGTTGGCGAAACCACAAAATATTGAAATTTTGCGATCTACTTCCTTTGCATTGTCAATGACAGAGGCGTATTGTTTAGCCTCTTATTTCTTGTATTTTATGAATTTCAACAATTCTAGATTCAAGGTCAGATTTACATATTATTAAAAGTAAATGAATTTTCAGGTAAATTTTGAGATTTGAAAACCAAATTTTAGCTAGATTGCCTCAAAATCGAATCTTATAACTTTCCAAAAAATAGTAATGTTACAAATGTAGAAGATATAAAAACAGGACAACACTGGTGGTGGGAATATCCCTGATTCAATGCCACTATGTACCTTAAATATTACTGTGAAAGATTTGTAATTCACGTTGGTCACAATAAAAAGAAATTTTTTAAAATCATAGGTAATAGCAAGGTCTGAAAAATGGAGAATGGAAGGTAGAACCTAAAATGTTAAAAAGTACCAATTGCTACTCCAAACTTATAAAGCAGACAATGTTTTCTTTTTTTTTCTCCCTAAGGATAATACAAGTCCCAGAAAGACCCTCACCACCATTGACCCTAAACCTACAAATGTATGTTCTCAAAAACTCTGAACATCTGCAAAATGTTTTATTATATACCCTCAGAACACAAAAACACAATATAAAAATGCCTTCTGTACACCTATATTCATTGCATCTCTATTTACAATAGCCAGAATCTGAAAACAGCCCAGATGCCTGACAACAGATGAGTAACTAAAGAAACTGTGGTACAGTTTCCATGTGGTACACATGCCAGGAAAAATGAAGTTACGTAATTTTCCTTTACATGGATGGACATGGAAACTATTATGCTGAGGGAAATAAGTCAGAGGAAGAGAAATAGACATAGAATAGTCTCACTTATTTGTGGCTTTAAGAAAAATAAAAGACAATATTGTAATAATACTCAGACAGTGGAGATGAGGGCTGGAAGAACCGGCTGATGATATGAAGCTTACCACAAAAAGTGGTGGATGCAGTTAGAGAAATAACTATACTAACAGCTAAATTGACAATGGTAGAGAGTGAGAGAAGTAGAATTCCTTTCTTTATTACAGGAAGGGGAATGGGGCAGGAAAGAGATGAGGATATTGGTGTAAGAAGTGCATTCGTGAAGAGGGGTGTTTTATTTATTTGTTTTAACTGAAAACCAACTACAAACATGTTTGTAATCATGTTGTTTAAATAAAGATATTAGCAGGCATGTTTTTCGGAGAAGCTAAAAAGTTGTTTTCATAAAACTTTTCCCAGTTTTTAAATGCTTAAATAATTTAAAAATCTTGATAGTCCAAGCAAAACTATTCTGAATGCTATCTATGTTTTGTAAAGTTCAGGTGTTTAGTCAGAGATCTAAATAAAGACATATATTATAACATTGGAATGTAGAGTAGTAGCTGTCACAGATCTGTTGATATGCTATGGGTTGATTTTTGAGCAATATGACTTAAAATTTTTCTGTCCTTCACCTCAATATATTTCAGCAAAATTAATGTTAATTTTAAAATGTGCCAAATAATATATAGTTATTAATTAGAAAAATAAACCTCTTCTTACAGTCTTAATATTGCATACTCATTTTTTTCTCACAAGTCCTCTTTTTTTTTTGCTTTTTGGATTTTGGGTCATACCTGGTATGAGCTCAGAAATTGCACCTGGACCATATGGAACTCAAGGAAATGAACCCTGGTCTGTCCTAGGTCAGCCACATAAAAGACAAATGCCCTACTGCTGCACAACCCCTCTGGTCCCTCTCAGAAGTCATTTTTTGTGTGAAGTAATATTTTTAACAATAAATTTTTTAACATCATAGTTACAAAATTGTTCCTAATTGAGTACTATTTATTATTGTAAGAGAGTGACTATATCACTCTTGTTATATTTTCTCTTTTTACATTCCTTACAAAAACTAATTCTTTACAAAAACTAATAACAAATATTAATGAATCATTTTATTTACTGAATAAATGTTGATTTAGGAAAAAATTGGGGGGCAATGTTACAACAGCACAACTCCACCAAAATATCAATATCCTTTTGATAGAATTCTATGCATCAAGTAAATATGAATGATTACTCTAACATATTTTCAAGAGTAATCTATTATATCTCCTACCAGCTCTCATATTAAAATTTTGTGTCATTTATCCAGACTCTTTATTGTTTGTTCAAGCATTGTTTGACATTTTGTTTTCCACTCATATAGAGAAAATGGAATTTTATTAATTTCCTTCAAGGAACTAACTGAATTTTTTCTGCTAAATAATTTTCTATAAATTTGTTTGTTCAACCTGCATTGAAAATTTAATTTCCAAAGTAACTGAGCTATGCAGATTAAAAATCAGTGAACAAATTTAACAGCTAAAGGATAAAAGAATAATACATATTTTACCAACAAACTCTCTATTAAATTTTTATATAAAAATTCTACAAATATTGAATATTGTTTGTAGTAAATGTGAATTTTCTTGGACTATTTATTTTACTAATAATTGAAAGGGTCATAGTTATTATTAATTTATTCTATGTATTTTGCTGTCTAATTTATTCCCAAGTACAGGCAAGTGCATATGCTCAAGTGTCGTTGGAATAACCAGTCTTCACTCATTTTATAATAATTATTTTTTGCTGGTCTTTGTCACTCAGTGGATGGAAGCACCTTTGAATTGAAGCATCTTTTTTGATTGGTCCCCTATCCTACCTGTTCTTCACCCCAGGGTGTGATTTTTGGGTCCCAATAAAGCTCATGAGTCTCAGGGAGAAACTCCTTGAGGTTTCAGTTTTCCACGACTGAACAATCTGCTTGTTAGGAGTGGAGCAGATGGCTTGCTGTGGAAGTTCATGAACCTGTTATATCTCCTAATCATGTGTGGATTATTTCCTGAGTTGGCGTTTCCTTCTGGAACTGTATTTGCCCACTCCCCTGAGAATGGACTGTGAGGCTTTTGCTTCCAAGTGTGTATAAGGAAATACAACATTATTTTCCTTATTTAATTAGGGGAACATTTGAGTAACTTCAGGAACATTTTTTGATAATTTATCAAAATTATATATATATATGTATATATATAGCATTATAATTATTAGAGCTAAGAAATATTTCCCAGGATATTTGTGATTACTCTATGTTGTTGGGAGGCAATGTTAGTGCTGTTCTTAGAATATATATTTTCTGAATATTCCATTTTTGTCTCATAAGGGACATTTAATATATGAATGACCTTTATTTCAAATTCTAAAGTTGTTCATTTTCTCTATGGTAGCCTCCAGTAAAAAAAATTAATCAGAAGTTTAAGAAAATAAATTAGTTGTTAAACTTTTGTCACTTAGTTAGCATTAAAAATAATGAGACACTTCTTGGCGTTGTGCATAAAAATATGAAGTGTATTTTTATTCCTTGGATTACTTTGTATCTGTAATATATTACCTACATATATTCAAGTTTTAGATTGTTTGTCTCTATGCAATCAGTTTTTATCATACATTATATAATATGTATATATACATATATACATATATCTCCGAAATATGTTATTTATGTTGTAGATGGTCTATATGAATAATATGTATGTATAGACATGAATACATGAGTATACATTCTTCTACAAATCACAACTAAAAAGAGTTTCTTAGGAAGTACTAATATTTGATTCTGCCACCTGATTTTTGACACCTTAATTTCCTAATTCTTATTGACATATTTACCAAGAAGGAAATCTAGAGACATTTGTTGAAGCAAGTTATGCTCTAATGAAGAATGAGTGAGGTTGGAATGTAAGAAGGAAATCTAGAGACATTTGTTGAAGCAAGTCTATGCTCTGATGAAGAATGAGTGAGATTGGAATGTTGTATGCATGCAATCTTATCATTAACAGCTTTGTAAATCAGAGTGACTAAAATAAAATCAAATTCTTATAATTAATTAAAAGAAAAGCATAAAAGCCAAACTACATGCATAAGAAAATGAATTCTTCAGATGACAAAATTAAATAAAACTGAAAGAAATAACAAGTGAAGAATTGAAAAATATTATAATACTATAGCATAATAATGTGACGAAATGCCATTTAAATTCAGAAAAAAAAATTTAAGGTATTCACAAGAGCTCTAAGAACAAGAGTCTTTCACTAGACAGGGATAATAAAATAATTAAAGTACTTCAAAGAGAAATGTTGGATATTGGCGCAGGAGTAATAACACAGCATGTAGGGAGTTTACCTTGTTGAGTATGCCCCCCCAAAAAAAGAAAACAAAAAAGAAATTCTGACTATTGAGTGAAATTAAATATAAATTTGAAATTTAATCAAATAATAATTACATTTTAATTAAAATAATCTTAAGAAAATATCAAAACTGAAGATAATGTCACAAAAAGATGCAAATAATTAGCAAAACAAGGTATTTAAAAATGAAGAAAGATAATGAGAAATAATCATCTCCATTAAAAGGGCAAATATTAAGGTATTTAGACTTTCAAAAGGTGACAAGAAAGGGACCAAGAGAAATTATTCAAATAAATTATACAACTTCTGAGAGCTTGCCAAACATAACAGAAAATTATTACTGGATTTCTATAAAAGTAAAAGAATTCACACAGATTTTAGAAACAAATTTGACTTCAAGTAATGAATATTATATTATTAAAAACTTTAAAAATAAAAGAGGTATTGTATTTATTTGTGTAGGGGTAAAGGAATAGAGATAAAATTCAAAATAATTTATCTCATATGTGTAATAAAAATAGTAGTAAGGAAATAAGGATGACTTTGTGTGTGTGTGTGCACGCGTGTGTATACACACACACTATATATATAGTCACATCCGGTGGTGCTCAGGGGTAACTTCTGGCTCTGCACTCAAAAGTTATTCTTGTCAGGCTTGAGGGACATATGGGATGCGGGGAATCAAACCTGGGCAAACACTTGGGCAGACGTGTACAAGGCAAACACTCTACCTGCTGTACTATTCCTTTGTCCTTTGATTTTTTTTAATATTAATGTATATGGCATTCTGGATGTCATCATGATGCATGAGTGTTACCTAGAGAAAAATAAATAATTTCAATCAAAAAAAAAACATTTTTCAAAACTAAGGGATCAATCAATCACATAGTCTGACTTAGCCAAGATTTTAATCTGACCAAACACAAATAAAGCATCTCATCTTCTTTTCCATTTAAAAACTAATCTGACTTTTCAAGGAAAAATGGGCTATTATTCTAGTTCACTGCCAAATGAATCATATTTCTCAGAGTTCTTGTAAGGTTAAAATCCTAAGGAAAATAAATAGGGAAAAGAATTAAAGAAATTAGAAAAAGGATCAAACTAATATAGTTTCAATTAACTAGTTGCATTATTGTTGTCATATTGAGAATGCAATACAAATTAAGAGAAAATTGGGGCTGGAGCTATAGAACTGAGGTAGGGCGTTTGTCTTGCACTCTGCCAGCCCAGGACTAACCCGAATTCTATTCTTGGCATCCCATATGGTACCCCTAGCCTGCCAGGAGCAATTTCTGAGAGTAGAGTCAGGAGTAACCTGAGTGCCGCAGAGTGTGCTCCTCCCAATAGGTGTCCTCATTTTATCAAATTAATATCTATATAGAAAAAGAAAAGTATAACAGATTACAATCAGAAGATAATTAAGCAAACAGTTTACAATCAGAAAGTATTTCAATAAGTTGTCTGATTATCTTAAGCCACATTAATCATTCTGGTCTAGCTAATATTAACATAACATATTTACAAATTGTATAAAATAACCTTGTCTGATATCAGGAATACTTTTGTAGCTTCATCATAAAATGATGGCATATGTTTGCTTGGAGATAAATATATATAGGCATAAATATATCTAAATACTTAAAGATATAAGATTTATGTAAAATCTTATATCAATTAAATAAATGTATATAATGTAACAATGCTGAGAGATAAAGCAATTTATAATTTTATGAAATAAAGCAGCATATTTATAGCATTTAGAATAATCATTTTTATTCCTCAATTATTCTACTTATGCTATTGACTACCAGTTCATTTCTTGTAATCAGCTATTGAATGCCTTTAAACTATTTAAAATGAAAAATATTCAACTATGTTATCATTTTAAATTATCAATAATTTCTTAAAATATATTAGACATGGCTTTACTTGTTATATGTCATGATTGACTCAGCTATTTAAGTGTCTTACTTGAATAGTTGGAGTAATTTGAAATAATTTCTCATGCCTTCAAGTATGCTTCTAAGGTGAAAAGTGTTGCTCACACAATTTCCAGAGACCATGTTTTTAGCTGTTCACTTCTTTATTATAAGTGACCAGTTTGTTATAGATACAAAAAGTTGTTCTCTACAACAAGCTAGACACAGAAGACCTGGGTTCTATCCTCAGCGTTTCATATGGGTCCCCAAGCCTGGAGCGATTTCTGAGCTCCTGGCCAGGAGTAACCCATGAGCATCACCCGGTGTGGCCCAAAAATCAAAAAAAAAAAAAAAAAAGAGTAGACTATGTAAAAATTTTTTGTATTGACATAGATTTAAGATCAAGTTGTTTTGAATAGGCTTGAAAGATTTATTTATTTGGGGACTATTCTCTAAGATTTTTACTATAATTTTGATAACACAGTTGCAATTGTGTTAATGGTTTAGTAACACCACACACTACTATTCTTTTCTTTTGTTGTTATTCCTATATTGGCAATGGACATTTTTCATCAAAATGCTAATAGAAAGGCACCAGTAAAAGAGAAAGTAATGAGATGGTGGTAAGAAGCATAATCTTGATAAATCCAGTTGGTGGAAGCAATGAATAAGAAAAATCTTCAGAATAACGTTAAATATTTTTTTCTGAATTCTCAGTGCAATTCATTGTTTTATCATTGTTTATCATTGGAGATATTTGTCTGACTGACCTTTAAATTTTTAATCCAGATTCATATGTGAGAAAACACCATTTAAATATTTCATATATGGGTAAACACAGTTTACATATGTAGCCCTAATTTAAAATTTGCCACAAAATCCCAACCCCATTTATTCAAATGCCTTTTAGATCTTTATATTTAATTTATATTTAATCTGTATTAAATATATATTACATAAAGCACTTTATGCTTTCCTAAAGCTCACTTTTTCTTACAGTTCTGTTTAATAAATGAAAAAATAAATAATGACACATTATCACCTCTAATTTTTCCCTAAATTTAAGCTCTTAACAGGCAAAGTTGACTTTGAGAATGACAAAATTTGTTAACTTTGACTACTTTGAGCTGTTTTCCTATCACACTTGCTCAACTACTATTCATTTACTTGTATTACTAAATGTCATATTTTGTGCAATACCACAATTATTTATCCAAATATTATATGAGAAAAGTTAGTAAATATACCTTATATTGTGTTCTGTTTAGAAGACAAACTGTTTCCTAGTGATCTTAGACATTTTTCCTTATTATCATATCTGTGTGGGGTGCATGAAGCTTAAAAATAACTGCTTTGAAATGAGCACTTAGCATCAAAGAATTCATTTATTAAAATATTGCATTGCTTAAGCAGCCTATATTGTTGCATTTAATGTGCTAGAAAATCACTGTCTTCTTTGTCTTTGATTTCCCTATTACTGACTCACTCTTGAGATCTCATGTAGTGTTATTGGTATTTCATTCTTTGTGAGGCTGTCTCTACTGATTAGTATCTAGTTCTTTCCTAGTTCTGTTTAGTCACAAACACATTAATGTTGTATTTCCTTCACGGGGCATAAATCTATTTGGGCTATTTGTACATTTACTAATTTTTTTTTTATTCTGGCCAACTGGAATGTAGGTTCATCACTTATGATGCAGATCCATTAGGTACCTTTTGGGACTGCACAACCAAATAAATAAATAAATGAATAAATAAATAAATAAATAAAGCATTTGCCTTGCATGTGGCTTGAACTGGTTTGATCTAGGATACCCCATATAGTAGCTTGAGTCCTGCCAGGAGTGATCTCTCTAAAATTTCAAGATATTCCTATCCATATGTATAGAGAAATTTTGAAAATATTTTCCCCAGTATTAATGGAGGAATGGAGATTGAGATATTGCAGTAACCCATTCTTAATTTGTAGTAATCTGTGCTTTCAAAACTTATTCTTGAAACAGGATAAACTCAAAGACTACTAAATATTATCTTTCCATATATCTCTTTCTCTAAATCTTTTAGCTTTCTAATCTATCTATTTATTGGTTTGGGTACCCACAGCCTGTAGTGTTCAAGGTTTATTCCTTGATCTGAGCTCTGAAATCATTCCTGGCAGGCTCTGGGGATTCTTTGATTGAACCATGGTCAGCCACATGCAAGACAAAAGCCCTACCTGCTGTGCTATTGTTCTGGCCCTAGACCCTATAGATCATATTAAGTATACAAATGCTAATGAAGAGCATTCAAAGTTTAAATACTTAGTGGCATCATAAAATGCTATGTTCAAAAATTTTATTAAATTATAAGAATTTTCAGTGTGTATTGTATTGTCTGTGAGCAGTCATAATAAAACTAAAATTTAACATAATGTAAATGTACTTAGGATGATTTGAGAGGAGTTGAGAATATTTTTCATCATACATATAGTAGAAAACTGAAAAGATGACAAAGCTCTTTAATATTTAATAGTGTTTCCTAAGATAAAGCATAATTCTTGGAATAGCAATTGGTTTCTGTTCTACTGTAAATCTTTCTAGTTTAAATATTACATAGAAACTAATCTAAGCTTGAAAATTATCCCCATAAGCATTGCCATGAGTAATCCTTGAGCACATAAATGGGAGTAAGCCCAATTATGTGTATGTGTGTTCCAAATTTTAAGAAGTACTCACTACTACTTAGTTTCAGGAAAAAAAAGTTAAAATGATCACAAATTCTTTCCTTACTAAAGAAACAAACAAAAAACAAGAGAAACATCCTAGAAATATTTCCTTGTCAGGGAAAGTGAAAAGGAATCTTCATTCATATTTGGTGGGAATATATTTTGGTCCAGTTCCTATGGAAAACAAAAAAGCAAAAATGAAGCTTCCATTTGATCCAGTATCTTCCCACCCCAAATACAAATTTAAAAAGCCTTAAAGCTAATGATCAAACAATAGAAAAATTACTCAAAGAATATGAACAGATGAAAATAGAAGTCTTTAATAAGGCCAGAAGGCAGTGGTGGTACATAGTGACAAAACTCAATGGAACAAATGTTTTGCCTAGAATACTACACCCAGCCAGACTCACTTTTTGGTTTGAAGAGAGTATACATAACTTCACAGATAAACAATAGCTCAGAAATTTTGCACTCAAAACAAACATTAAAAGAAAAAATGGAAAGGTCTACTTTAAGACAAGACTGACAAATAGACATAAAACTTCTACAGAAAGATGTCATTAAATCCCATGACAATTATCTCCCTCAATGTCAATGGACTAAATACACCAGTAAAGAGACACAGAGTGGCTAAATGGATATTAAAAAAAACTCAATCCAACTTTCTGCTCCCTACAAGAAACACACCTGAATCGTCAGAACAAATGCAGTCAGAATCAAAGGCTGTAGGAAAATTATCCAAGCAAACAACACCCTTTAAAAAGCTGCAGTGGCCATACTAATATCAGATGACATAAACTTTAAACTCAGAAAACTTTAAGGGACAAAAATGGGCATTTTGTACTAATCAAGATATATGTACAACAGGAAGAAATCACGCTCATAAACATATATACACCCAATGAGGGACCAGCAAAGTATTTAATACAATTGTTGACAAATTTGAAAAATGGTATCAATAACAACATAATAATGTGGGAGACCTCAACTCTATCCTGTCACCCCTTGATAGGTCAACCAGACTGAAACCCAACAAAAAATACACTAACTCTGAAAAGAAAAGTGGAAGAATGTGGGTAAGTAGATATATATAAGGCACTCCATCCCCCAAAACCTGATATACAATCTTCTCCAAGGTACCTGGGTCATTTTTCAGGATAGACTACATGCTCACAAAAAATCTCCATAAAATCAAGAGGATAGAAATTGTGCAGACTACTTTCACTAATCACAAGGCTCTGAAATTAGACATGAACTACAAAGGGACACAGAAGAAAAACTTTTATGCCTGAAAATCAAACAGCTTACTACTGAATAACCAGTGGGTCAAAGATGAAATTAAAGAGGAAATCAAAACATTTTTGGAAACAAATGACAATAAAGACACAAATTTCAAAATTTATGGGACACAACAAAAGTGGTATTGAGAAAAATATTTATAGCTTTGCAAGCACACATTAAGAAAAAATAAGGGGCCTACATGAATAGCTTAATGACACAGCTTATAAAATTAGGAAATTATCAACAAATGGAACCAAAAATAGGTAGGCAGATAGAAATAACAAAGCTTAGACCAGAAATCAATGAATTGGAAATCCAGAAAACAATCCAAAAGGTCAACAAAACCAAAAGTAGGTTCTTTGGGGGAAAAATGAGATTGATATACTACTGACAAAACTCACAGAGAAATTGAGAAGAGAACATTGATAAACTGGATTAGAAATGAAGAGGGGTAGATCACTACAGATATTGTAGTGATTCTAATGGTAATAAGAGACTACTTTGAGAAACTCTATGCCATGGAACATGAGAACCTGGTTGAAATAGACAAATTCTTGGACTCTTTTAACCTTCCACTGCTAAATAAGGATGAGATAGCATGTCTAAACAGCTCCATCACTATTGCGGAAATTAAAATGGTGATCAAAAATCTTCCCCAGAACAAAAGCCCCAGCCCAGGTGGGTTCCTTAATGAATTCTTTCAAACTTTTTAAGAGAAACTTCTACCAATCGTTGTAAGGCTCTTTCATAAAATTGAAGAAACAGGAACACTTCCAAATAGTTTCTATGAAGCTATCATCACCATGATACCAAAACCAGATAGATATGCTGCCAATAAAGAATATTACAGACCAATAACCCTGATGAACACAGATGCAAATATCCTCAACAAAGTTCTGGCAAATAGAATTCAATAAATCATCAAGAAGGTCATCCACCATGACCAAGTTTTATCTCAGGAATGAAAGGATGGTTTAACATCCATAAATCAATCAACATAATACTCCATATCAACAAAAATAAAAACAAAAATCATATTATCATATCAATAGTTGCATAGAAAGCATTCATTAAGGTTCAACATCCATTCTTGATAAAAACCCTCATCAAGATGGGAATGAAAGAAACTTTTCTCAATATAGCCAAAGTCATCAACCATAAGCCAATGGCAAATATTATTCCCAAAGGGGATAAACTAAAAGTCTTTCCCTAAAATCTGGTACCAGACAAGACTGCCCTCTCTCACCAGTCTATTCAACATAATACTGGAAGTACTTGCAATAGTGATTAGGCAAGAAAAAGATATCAAGGGCACCCAGATAGGTAAGGAAGAAGTCAACCTCTCACTGTTTTCAGATGACATGATAATATATTTAGAAAACACTAAGGGCTCTGCCAAAAGGCTTCTAAAAACAATAAATTCATGTAGCAAAGTGACAGGCTACAAAATTAATAAGCAAAGTTAATGGCCTTCTTATACACTAATAATGATAGAGAAGAAATGGACATTAAAAAAACAATTCTATTCATATATGTGCACAAACTCAAATATCCTGCGTCAACTTAATTAAAGAGATAAAGTATCTATACAAAAAAATTACAAAATCCTGCTTCAAGAAATAAGAGAAGACACAAAATAAATATTTTAGACATTGATATGAACTTAGAATTTTGATAACATTGATCACATTAATATCTTTAAAAATAATATTTTCAAAATGATCTCAATAGCATTCATTACTAAGGTATATAATTATAATGTAATTATATTTAAATTATATTTTGAATAGTATTTATAACAAGTATTAAGTGAGGTGGCATTTAATGAAATATTCAAATATATCTCCAAGGAAAAATATAATGGTTAGATAAATAGTAAAATATGCTAATATATTTATAATCCCTATTGAAGATATAAGATTATAGGCATTTATTTTTTTAAATATTTATATTGATATTTTATAGGCATTCATTATTTACATATAATACTATATATAACATATAATATAAACTAAACATTAAGAAATATGGTTCATACAAAAAAAATTCTCAACCTCCAAAAAACACCATATTATATTTGGCTACCCATTCAGAACACTACATAAGCTATGAATTTTAATTGACATTATGTTTATATTGAACAGCAAAGCAATTGTGACCTGATGAGCAAGAAAACATAGTGAATTTTTATTTTTAAGTCATCTTATATTTATTTCTAATTATAAAATCTACTCCATATATAATTATTTTTACATTTATACATATTTATGCATAAACAGATATGGGGATGTGTCAATAGAAAATCAATATATATTAGTGTTTAAATTTATAAGTCAAAGAATATCAAACATGGTTCAGATATAAGTATCCATGAAACTTTTAATAAATAATATATATGAGCTACTTCTGTAGATATTTTATTGGTTGAAAATAAGAATTATATATTTCATGTATAAATATGTTTATGAATGCTTATGTATTGATAAAATGAATAAGCAGAACAGAAATGGAAGAATTTTTAATTACTGATGTTTTAATACTATAATAATATCTATAATATATTGCATTTTATCAAAATATTATCTTAATTCAATTAGCTTTGATTTACAATACTGTTAATGATGAGTTCATACAATTCTAACAAAAATATGTTATTTAATTTAAATATACCATTTTTCTTTGAATAAGTAGTCTTTGTATTTGTAATGTAATAGTTAAGCATAGTCAAGATACTTCAGAGAAACAGAATTAATAAATTATTTTAATGTATATAAGGGAGATTTTATATTTAAGATTTTTATGCTGCTGTGAAGATTAATAAGTCTGAAACTGCCAGAACAGAAGTCAGAAGATTGGGACACTAATAAAAAACTAATGCTGCTGTCTAAATAAGTGGTGCAAAGTCAAAATGTGTTCTTCCTAAAAATTGCTAATTTCTCATAAAATTTTGTGAAAAATATGATATAGTCACATATTTAGGATAATCAACCTATCTTTAAGTATTTTAAAATGTTAAATATGACATGAAAATTCTTTCAGAGTAACAAAAAACTGAATAAATATGGTAGCACCATCTTGGCAAATTGACATAAGTCAATTAACCATCACAACCTTTTAGTCAAAGTAAAATATTATTTCGTCCTTTCTTTATCCCTCTGTCCCTCTGTACCTCCTTCTTTTCCTCCCTACCTCTTTACCCCTTCCTTACTCTCCTTCATTACATCCTTTCTTCCTACCTTCCTTCCTATCTTTCTTCCTCCCTCCCTTCATTCCTAAGTCCTTCCTACCTTCCTTCCTCCCTACCTCCTTTCCTCCTATCCTTCCTTCCTACCTTCTTATCTTCCTTTCTTCCTATCTTCCTTCTCACTTCCTTTCTCCAACCCTTCCTTTCTTCCTTCATCCCTTCCTTTTTCTTCCCTTCATTCCTCTCTCCCTTCCTCAATCTTCCCTCCCTTCTTTTCTTCTTTCCTTCTCCCTTTCTTTTTCTTCCCTTCCCTTCTCTGTTCCTTTTTCTTCCTTCCTTCCTCCCTTTCTTTTTCTTCCCTTCCTTCCTCCATCCCTCCCTTCCTTCAATCTTTCTTCCTTCCCTTCTCTTCTTTCTATCTTACTTTCCTTTTTCCTTTCTACCTTCCTTCTTACTTCCCTTCCTTCCTTTCTTCCTTTTTACCTTCCTTCCTCACTCCCTCCCTTACTTTCTTTCTTCCTCCTTCCTACCTCCCATCCACTTTCCTTCCTACTTTCCTTCTTTTCTTCCATATCTCTTTTCTTCCAAACTCCCTGCCTTCAGCCCTTTCTTCCTCCTTCATACCTTCCTTCATCCCTCCCTTCCTTATTCCCTCTCTTCTTTCCTCCTTCCCTTTCTTTCTTCCTCTATTCGTTCCTTTCTCCCTACATTTTATCTTTCCTCTCTTCATCCTCCTTTCCTTCCTTCTATCTTCCCTTCCTTCCTCTATTTTAATACAAAACTTTATTCGAAACAAAAATGTCCCCGAGATAATCATACTAATTATTGAAGGAAACATTGTAGCTAATATACTATATGGTTGGACAGGAGTGGAAATAAGGATCAGCATCATCTGAGGCATAAAACCAGTTTACTCTAAGTTCAAAAATTGTTATTTTCTGAAAGCAGGTTTCCTTGCCTGTGTATTTGTTCATATTTGATCGCATTTATTTGGATCCATTTGCTGTTGAAATGCCTTATTTTTCCATTTTATTGGCCTCTCTTTGGCCTGTTTGATGAATCTCTTAATTATCTTATTGCACCTTTTACTCAAATTTTTTTGATCTTGCCACCATTATGAAATTTTGACTCATTAGGCAATATGCACTCTACTGATGTTCAAGAAAAAAGTTCTACAGAAAATTTTAATTAAACTTCATCTCAAAGATATTTTATAATTACTAACTCACATTTCAAATTTTCTAAAGTACCAAAAGTATTTTAACATATTCAGATACTCTTGGTATACATAGCTTTTAAGAAGACCTCCGTATGTGCCGGGGCCCTCTAAGCCTGCTCAGGGTAGGTGGGTAGGGACTGGGTCCCCCTGTCCTCCTCTCCCCTTTCCTCCGGGTCTCCTGGTGGGATC
>PVKC010024136.1:0-17016 GCA_004027635.1 Crocidura indochinensis | reverse complement strand
TGGTTCCAAAAAGGTCAAAGACCAAATCTGGAAGGAGATTTGAAAAAAATGCATTTCCTAGCCTTTCTTCCTGTTTCAAAATTAAAAACAAAAATATACTAATCCATTTATCATAAATATTTAAAATAGTGATATGAAACTGTGTTAGTTACGCATGCCTCTATCCTTGCTTAGTTCTTAAAAACAAACAAACAAAACAAAGAAATTTCTCACTACTAAATCTCTGATATTTCCTAAGTTATGTTGTATATATTCAAGCAAATCCTATACTGAATTATGCATTTGATAAGAGCCATAACTTGATAGAAGTTGCACATGAGATATAAGATACATTGACTGCATCTAAACTAAAGTAGTACAGTAATTTTTGCTCTTCTTAAGTGATAATTAGCTCGTTGAATATTAAACACGTTCAATGACAAACAATTTACTAATCTACTTAAAAAGTTATCTTTAAGAATTTGTTATCTCTGAGTCTTAAAGAGACATTCTGTAGTTTCTAAGTAAATCTTCCTTTCCCATTCTACTTCCTAATCTTTCACAAGTTTCCCTTACACTATAACAAAATTCTTTTCAGTATATATTGTATTTCTAAATTTCGTTCTTATTATCCAAAAATATTAAGTAAAGTTTATGTATATTGGATTTTTATTTTGAAATATTCTTAAATGTAAACCATAAACTAAAAATTCTAATAGATTCATTTTCTGTAAAAGTATATGCATATTTGGGGGAAGGTAAAATTTCTTTTGAAATTTTAAATAGTGCTTTAATACATATTCATATAAATAAAGAGTATATTAAAAATGAACTGCTTAATTTTATTAAATATTTTGCTACATATATTATATTTTATAATCTATTATATGATAAATGATCAAATATTTTATAAAGTTTAATGTAAAGTTTAGCAGACAGCTAGCTAATTTTGAAGTTAATATTAATATTAATTTATATTGTTTGATTATAGCAAATAGAAAATAAAAATGGGTAAAAAACAAGTAAGCAAAACTACATTTAATGGTTGCCATGTGTATTTGAAATACAAAGCAGGACCAGTGAAAGGAAATAAAGTAAATAAAACATTTTAAACAGCAATGCACGCAAATATATTTCACCAGAAATAAATAATAGCTTACACACTTCTTTTTGTTTGTTTTTGTTTTGGGGTCACACCCAGCAGCGCTCAGGGATTACTCCTGTCTCTATTCTCAGAAGTCACCCCTGGCAGGTTTAAGGAACCATATGGGATGCCTGGATTTGAACCACCGACCTTCTCCATGCAAGGCAAAAGCCTTACCTCCACGGTATCCCTTCGACCCCACAGTTTACACTTAATAAGACTTTTTCATAATAAACTTTTCTTATTATCAATTTCAGAAATTTCTCACATTTACCCAAATGTATGGCTATCAATATTAGCACATATATACATTATTATGAAGGGTCTATGCAGCATATTATTTTTCTATTACTTTATAATAAACTCAAACAAATAGAAAGCTTAAAATAATTTCACTTTGCTACCTTAAAGTGATCTACCACACTTTTACATAGGAGTTTCAGATTATTGATCAGGGGATTGTCAGCACGGCAATAAATTATCTCTGCAAGTTATCTCTGCAGCACACTAAACTAAACACTACCTTGGGAGAAGCACATGCGTAAGTGTATGTGTCCTGGAGAACCAATCTCTGATATTAGGAGGCAGACATTTCCGGTTGAGATGGTCTTATAAGAACTTCATTTTTGGGTCGGAGTTATAGCACAGAGGCAGGGACTGGCCCAGGTTTGGTCCCTGGCATCCTATATGGAACCCTGAGTCTGTGAGGAATGATTTCTGAGAGCAGTCATGAGTAACTCCTCAGCACCGCAGGGGTATGGACCCAAACCAAACGAACAAACAACAACAAAAAAATCTTCATTTTTATTCTCTGATGTGAGAGCTCAGCAGAGTCACACAAATCAAAACCTATATTCATATTGTATTGTTTTGTAAGACTGTGATCAGAAATAGCAAATGCTCTAACTTAATCCTTAATAAGATCACGATGAAAATATATCTAATTTTTGTTATGTGGTGTACATTAACTATGCATTAAATTATTAAGTCCCCAGACAATAGAAAAAATGGAGGATAATAAAATGGGAGTAAAAGTCTTTTTCCTTAAGACTTTATTAATATGTTCCAGCAAATGCACAGTGAACAACAGTCCCTCTAGGAATATCACTTGATTTTTGAGTCATTTAAGAATTTTTTCTTCAATGTCTATATGGTGCAAATAATGAAGGCATTACAGATTTAATTCATCCTGAGTTCTTAATTTTTTTTTTATTTTGGGCCACACCCCATGACGCTCAGGAGTTACTCCTGGCTATGCGCTCAGAACTTGCTCCTGGCTCCGGAGGCCATATTGGACACCAGGGATGGAACTGAGGCCTGTCCTACGTGATCAGCTTCATGCAAGGTAAATGCTTTACTGCTGTGCTATTGCTCCAGAACCTTAAAATTCTTAATATAAACTTTTGTTTACCTATAAATCCAATATGCAAAATTTGTTTTATCTACAATACCTTTTTTTGAGAGGGATAAAATGGTTAGTCTCAGAGGCTCATATCTCTTTCAATCTGCTACATTTTACCTCACAATTTAAGTATTGATAAATCCTAAAACTGCTATATTTCAATCGCAATTACAAATGTGAAATCCTACAGCAATAAATTTAAAAATAAAGTTGTCTGTTTCTCAGTATGATGTTTCTTTAAGGGAGAATGATGAGAGCAAACTTCCATGACTATGCTCACATGTCCAAACTTATGTATAAAGTGTTCCAAGTTCCCAACAAGGATACTAAAATATTATCCTTAATTAATTTGGCACAAAGGCATGTATGAAATCTTATAGTTTCTAAACCTAGTGGATTATGAGTCTGGATTTTTTATTTTGTTCCTCCAGTTAATAAGATAATATCCACTCACAAGATCAAAGAATCACCCTTAGCAAGTGATTAGAGTGACCCTTTCATTAAGAATTTGTTTGCCAGTTGGTTACTAACATCTCTCTCTCTCTCTCTCTCTCTCTCTCTCTCTCTCTCTCTCTCTAACACACACACACACAATTTCTCCTGTATGTCTCTCTCCTTAGTGTATTAATGGCATCTTATAGAAAACAACCATTCCCACTGTCTTCATATATAATAGTCTCCATACTTAACTTCTCATATATTTGTGAGTGAATCATTGAAGCACCCTATCCTTTTCTTTCCCGACATCATTTTCAAATCACCTCAAGGCTTCATTAACAGACCAGTAGTGAGTGATTCCGTCCTATTTCCACATTTTAAGAACTTCATCAAAACATTCACTCAACCTGTCTTGTTTGTGCATCTCTCTGATAAGCAAAAACTATAAATATTTTATGGCATTAAAAATGTCAGTATTTAATTTGGAAAATAAAAGGCAGGACAGGAAAGATTAGAGAGAAAATGACTTTAAACTACAAACCTAAAACTTCACAAGAAAGTAAAGAAATTATTTATTGGTTCAGGAGATTCACCAACTGTGGCATCGATTCAACAGTTTTTCAACAAACCAATGGGGAATTCTAAAGTAAAGGTAAAATTTTGTGAAGTCTCCCAGTCAGCTAAAATAACTAGATAATGTAGCTATCTACAAGAAAGTGCACTAAGAAATAGAGAGTATATTATAAAATATTGCAGTGGAGATAACCCACAATTTTTATTCTTTGCTAATATGTTTTATATAGATAGATAGATAGATAGATAGATAGATAGATAGATAGATAGATAGATAGATAGATAGATAGATAGATATATTTTTAGGGTCATTGTGGTACTATAAGCCTCTTCCATGTATTTGGCCAGTCCAGGTTCAATTTCTCTGCACTATGTATGGTCCTGGAATCCATCTAGGTGTGATTATGAGAGAAAATCCTGGCAGGAGTAAGCTCAGAGCATCACCTGATATGTCTCCAAACTATTATAATTAATATAGCTTTGTAATATTTTGAACATTTTTTGAAAACTTTAAGCATTTTTATGAGCAACCCAGCACCAACAAAGTTAAGGAAAACCAATTTCTTCTGTTAAAGGCTAGTTTTAGAGTTAGTTGAATCCTTACTAAATGAAACCTTTGAGTTCATCCTTAAATTACCTCAGTAATATTTAATTTATTTTGGTGTTATGATTGTTTAGTGGTATTTGGAGAATATTGTTAACATATAACTCTCTGATAGTTCATTGTAATGTTCACAAGTTTACCCATTGCCAATCTTACTGTGTTTAACTTGTCTAAATACCTGTTCTCTTCTATTTTAAAATTTGTAATACAATTTTTAAAAAATTTAAATATTAATGGTCAGAGTTTATCTGACTATCACTAACTACAAAAAAATGATACTAAAATATACTTAAATTGTCATATTTCCACATGATATGCCTGTGCATATTTTTAACTACTTGCATGAGTTCAGTTAAGACATTTTTATTCTTTTATGTGGAAAATGATTATAGAGGTCATTTGATGTTATTAAATTGCATGGGGAAAAGTCTTACATTTCTCTAGCTGATGAATCTCACCCTTGAGTTTCATTTTATTAAACTATAATTATTAGATCCTCTAATATTCATACAAGAAGAATCTGCATCAAATTTTGAGCTCAAAACTAAGAAGTATTAAGATATATAAGGAGACGTAGAACTAAAATAGCTATAGTATTCTTTTCAAAAGTATCAATCCACTTAATATCCAAAGTTATAGGCATAGATAATAAAGTTGAATATAGATATTTTATCATGTATTCTGAAGACTTTCAAAAAATATGACACTCAATTATAAACTTTCAAATATTCTTTAGATTTGAAACTTCTATTTTTACTTTAAAATACAATTTATTTTTAATACTTTTTCTGATTGGTTATTATATTCTTTTATGATATTCTTAATTAAGAACTGGACTCTTTACATCTTAGTTGGATAAACTTTATAGATTATGATTTAGAGATATTTTAAATGTTACCTACATGTAATTTACAGTTATTTCCTACACTTATTCCAAGATTAATTTTCCAGAAATCAATCTAAAATCATCAGAAGTTCTTATATGTCAAAAGTCTAAGAAAAATTAACAGAAAAACAATAAATAGAAAATACACATTGTCAGTTAACATACATAAATGTGGACATTATTTTATATATTAAGGGCATATAAAAACAAGTAAATAGAGAGGTATTACCAAAAGAATAATACATTTAATAGAGACAAACATTAGAATAAAAACATAGGCAATATTTATTTATTTGTCCTATAGATGGTAAGGTCAAGGATATAAGCTTATATGAATGTGATGAGAGACTTTTTATTTAGATAGTAATGTCAGTAAAACTACAAAGGTTGAGAAGTAGGCCAAGGTAAGATATCTTTGTAAATATTTTATAAAGCAGAAGAAGAACAACAGGAATGACCCCTAATCAAGAATGTACTACCCCAAAAAAACTTGAGCATACCAGTGTGATATCCTACTTCTGTTTAAAAATTTCTGTGGTTTTTAGGTTGCAATATTCACTAAATAGGAGGTAAAGGAGCAGAGATATAATGATGGATTATGTCATATTTCTTGCAAGAAGTCAATTCTTATTCAATGCCCAGAACTATATGGTCAATCAAGCAATACAGTTGTTCCTGAGGAGGACACAGAGAGGGTCTTATAGCACAAGAATCCAACTAACTGACCTTGAGGCTATCCCATGTTGGCTATAATCACAAAGTACTTCTTAGGAACATTTCCATTTGCATAAATTAAAAATTAATTAAAGAATAAAAATGGATTACGGTGTGGAGAGATAGTACACAACATAGAGCACATTATTTGTGTGTGATAGACAAGGTTCATTCCTCAGCATCTTCCAACTACATCTAGGAGTAATTTTAGTACAGAGTCTTCAGTAAGCACTGAACATTGCTGAGCAAAAACCAAATAAATAAGTAAATAAATATTTAAACCAAAGCTCTATAAAATATTGTGGTATTCATATTTTGCGATGCCCTGCCTATGTCTAACCAAATATCACGTGGTCCACAAAACATTGCAGTATGCAGCCTTCAAAGTTTTCTGAGAATTTCTGAGTGTAACCCTGGAAACTACTAGCATCATCGAGGAAGTTTGATTTTCTCAACCACTGGGGCCAGAAGAATACTCGATATTTAGACCCATTTGTTAACTGCAGGGTCTATTGATCAATAATTGTTGGTGGGGCTCCCTGGCTTCCTAAGATCCACTTGGGTGCCTCTTCTTTGAAACAAATTTAAAGTATATACAGTTGCATGATAAATAGAATGAGATACAATAAAATATGTCTATAATGATATGCTAAAATATTTAGAACATGAATTCCATGTTTGAAAAGTTGGTGGTTTTCTTTTAAACTTATAATATTTTACATATTTTGAGAGCAATTTATCATTCTTGATGGAAGACATATTTAGAATGTCAAGAAATCTACTTTATTATATAAAAAAGCAACAGTGCACTTATTCACTATATATAATGTCTTAATAGTTAAGGGGCAAAGAGAATATATAGAAAGTAGAGCACTTTCCTTGCATCTAGCCAACCCAGATTGGATCTAAAGTACTACAGAGGATCCCCAAAGTATATTAGGAATAATACCTGAGCAAAGAGCTAGGAGTGAGACATGTGGACATCTGAGAATGCCCTTAAACAAATGACCATCAAAAGAAAATATGTTTACCATTTTTTATCAAACATTTATAGATAGGATATAACCAAGTAGCATCTAAGAGAGAGTAATCTAATGGAAATATTTATTCAAAAATTATCTACACAGAAGTAGGCTGTTTCTGCCCCCCCCCCCAGAATGTGTGCTGATTCCTACCCGCTTAGGCACAAAGGGGACACAGTAAAGAACTACACCTGTGTTCCTGCCTGATTTTCTGTTTCCTGTGTTCAGTAGCCTAAGAGGACCAGAACAAACAAGCTCTCCAGGTCCTATCACAGGGATAGGCTGTTTTCACCCACAAAGGTGAAGCCAGAAGAGCATGGCTGCTCTGCTTTACTCTGCCACATCTTCTAACCTATCAGCCCCATCACAACACATAGTAAAAACCACACTATAAGTTTGTCAATGAGAAAACAAAGCAGGCCCAATACCAAGCATAGAGAATGAAGATGATAGCTCTGATGACCAAAAAAGTAACAACCACCTAATTGGTCTCTCAGATAAAGAGGTTAAAATAGAAATATGGAGGATGCTCATACAACTCAAAGAAAACATAGATCTGACTGAACAGAACTTAAAGATAAAAATAAGAAAACTCCAGGGCCCGGGAGATAGCATGGAGGTAAGGCATTTGCCTTTCATGCAAAAGGTCATCGGTTAGAATCCCAGTGCCCCATATGGTTCCCCGTGCCTGCCAGGAGCAATTTCTGAGCATGGAGCCAGGAGTAACCCCTGAGCACTGCCGGGTGTGACCCAAAAACAAAAAAAAAACAAAACAAAAGAAATAAGAAAAGTCCAACAGAGAAACAGCAGCTAAGGACAGAAACAGTGATCTGAAAGATGAGATACACAACAACACCAACAGCAGAAGAGATTGGAAAAAAACCTTAAAGCAAATGATCAGACAATAGAAAATATACTCAAAGAATGTTAGCAAATAAAAATAGAAGTGTCTGATAAATTTAATAGAAACAACATAGAATCAGAGGCACAGGAAGAAAATCCCCAGGAAGAATCAACAGTCAATGACATTGTTACATAGAAACTCCCAGAGCTAAAGACTACATGCAACCAAATCCTGCTCTCTTGAAGAGTACCAGCTAAAACAGACCCAAAGAAAAGCACCCCAAGATACATCCAACTCACAATTGTGAATCCCACATATAGGGACACAATGCTAAATGCAGCAAGATCAAAAATGAAAATTACATTCAAAGAAGCATCCTTAAGATTTGCAGTAGAACTGTCACAAGAAGCCCTTAAGACCAGGAAGTAGAGGTGAGTTATAGTGACAAAACTCAACAAAATGAATGCCTCCAGCCAGATTCACTTTCTGGCTTGAAGGAAGTATACATGGCTTCATAGATAAATAACAGCTCAGGATCTTTATGAACTCACAAACAACCTTAAAAGAAAAAAAAATTAAAACCTACTTTAAGACAAGACAGACAAAAAGACACACCAAACTTCTACATAAAGGTGGCATTAGTTCCATGAAAATTATCTCTCTCGATATAAATGGACTAAATACTCCTGTTAAGAGACACAGAGTGGCAAAATTGATCAAAAATCTGAATTCAGGGCCCCGGGAGATAGCATGGAGGTAAGGCGTTTGCCTTTCATGCAAATGGTCATCAGTTCGAATCCCGGTGCCCCATATGGTCCCCCGTGCCTGCCAGGAGCAATTTCTGAGCATGGAGCCAGGAGTAACCCCTGAGCACTGCCGGGTGTGACCCAAAAACAAAAAAAAACAAAAAAATCATCTGAATTCAACATTTTTCTGCCTACAAGAAATACATCTGAATAGTCAGAATTAACATAGACTCTAAATCAAATGCTGAAGAAAAGTCATCCAAGCTTAGTACTCCCTTAAAAAGCTGAAGTGACAATATTAATATCTGATGACACAAACTTTATACTCAGAAAAGAGAAAAAGATGCCATTTCTTACTAATCAGGGATATACAAGAATAAATCACACTCCTAAATATATTACACACCCTTAAAATCAAGAGGAAAGAAATTTTGTTGACTACCTTTGCTGAACACAAGGCTCTGAATTTAGATGTAAACTACAAAGTAACACTAATGAAAAACTTTAACACTTGTAAATTAAACAGCTTACTATTGAATAGTAGGTCAGAGATAATATCAAAGAGGTAATCAAAGATTCCTGGAAACAAATGACAATGAAGACACATATTATCAGAATCTGTGGGACAAAAAAAATATGTACTGAGAAGAGATTTCTTTCAAACCTTTCAAGAGGAACTTCTACCAATCCTTCTTAGACTCTTTTCATGAAATTGAAGAATCAGGAATACTCCCAAATAGTTTTTACAAAGCTAACATCACCATGATTCCAAAATCAGACAGAGGTGCTACAAAAAAAGAAAAGTACAGACCAATATCCCTGATGAACACAGATGCAAAGATCCTCACAAAATTCTGGCAAATAGGATCTAATGCCTCATAAAGAAGGTAATTCATCAGGACCAAGTAGGATTCATTTCAGGAATGCAAGGATGGTTTAATATACATAAATTAATAAATATAATACACAATATAAACAACAATGAACTATATCAATAGATGCAGAAAAAGCAGATGATAATGTCCAACGCCCATTCTTGATAAAAACTCTCATAAAGATGGGAATGAAAGGAAATTTTCTCAATATAGTCAAGGTCAGCTACCACAAGCAAATGTCAAATATTATTCTCAATGTAGATAAACTAATAGCCATTGCTCTACAATGTCGTAAAAAACAAGTCTGTTCTTTCTCAACAGTCCTATTCAACATAGTGCTGGGAGTTATTTCCACAGAGATTAGGCAAGAAAAATATATCAAGGACATCCAGACAGGAAAAGAAGTCAAGCTCTCATTGCTTGTAAATCACATTATATTATATTTAGAAAATCCTAAACACTATGACAAAAAGCTTCTAGAAACAATAGTTTTCTATAGTAAAGTGTCAGGCTACAAAATCAACATTAAAAATCAATGGTCTTCTTGTGTAACAATAATGATAGAGAAGAAATGGACATCAAAAACAATCCCATACAAAGACCAGAGAGGTGGCATAAGGCGTAAGGCTTCTGCCGAACTGTGGTTCAATCCCCCAGCAACGCATGTGGTCACCCAAGCCAGGAGCAATTTCTTAGCACATAGCCAGGAGTAACCCCTGAGCATCACTGGCCTTAAAAGTAAAAAAAAAAAAAAAAGGGCCAGAGTGATAGCATGGAGTCAAGGCATTTGCTTTGCATGCAGAAGGACTGTGGTTTGAAACCTGGCTTCCCATCCCCAAGCCTGCCAGGAGCGATTTCTGAGCATAAAGCCAGGAGTACCCTGAGAAATGCTGGATGTGACCCAAAACTTAAAAAGATAAACAAAAAATAAACAAAAACAATCTCATACAGATGAGTGTATGCAATTATTGTGAAGCTAATTTAACTAAAGATGTGAAGGACCTATACAAAGAAAAATGCAAAGCCCTGTTTCAAGAGATCAAAAAAAGTACATAAGGAAATGGAAATTCATACCATGCTCATGGATTTTGCGGATTAACTTTAAAATGTCAATACTCGCCAAAGCATTTTATAGATTTAATGCAATTCCTCTACGGATATCTTTGACATTCTTTAAAGAAGAGGATCAAACACTCGTGAATTTCTTCTGGAACAATAAACAACTGTAATAGCTAGAGGAACCCTTGGAAAAAGAATATGGGGGGCATCATTTCCCAACTTTAAACTATATTTCAAAGCTATAATCATTAAAACACCATGGTGTTAGAAAAAAAGACAGACCCACATTTCACTGGATTAGACTTCAGTATCTAGAGAATGTTCCCCAGACTTATAATCAATTAATCTTTGATAAAGGGGCAATAACTGCAAAATGGAACAAGGAAAGCCTCTTCAACAAGTGGTATTGTGACAACCGGTCAGTCACTTGCAAAAAAAAAAAAAAAATGAACTCCATCTAACATTTTGCACAAAAGTCAAATGCAAATGGATTAAAGACTTTGATATCCGAACCAAAACCTTAAGTTATATAGAACAACACATAGGTAAAACACTCCAAGAGATTGAGAAATAAAGGCATCTTCAAGGAAGAAACAGCACTCCTCAAAGATGTGAAAGCAGAGATAAACAGATGGGACTATATTAATCTGAAAAGCTTCTGAACTTCAAAGAAAATAATGCCTAGGATACAAAAGCCACCCACAGAATGGGAAAAAATATTTACCCAGTTCCTATCAAATATGGGGCAAAAATTTAAGCTATACAAGGTAATGACAGAAATTTACAAGAAAAAAAAACATGTAACCGCATCAAAAATGAGAAAAAATGAACAGACTTTTCTCAAAGAGGAAATACAAATGACCAAAGACACATGAAAAAAAATGTTCCACGTCATAAATCATCAGGGAAATGCAAATCAAAACAACAACGAGGTAACATCTCACACTACAGGACTGGCACACATCACAAAGAACAGCAACACACACAAAACAAGAACACACAAAACAAAAACACACATCACAATGAACAATCAGTTCTGGTGGGCATGTTGAGAGAAAGAAACTCTCCTTCACTGCTGATGGGAATGCCTTCTAGTCCAGCCCTTATGAAAAACAATATGGAGATTTTTTAAAAAACTGAAATTTGAGCTCCCATATGATACAGCTGTACCTCTCCTAGGAATGTACCCTAGGAACACAAAAACACAATACCAAAATCCTTTTATAGCACCTATATTAATTGGAGTGCTATTTACAATAGCCAGACTCTGGAAACAAATAAGATGCCTTTTAACAGATGAATGGCTAAAGAAATTGTGTTGCATATATTCAATGGAATATTACGCAGCTGTCAGGAGAGATGAAGTCATGAAATTTTCCTATGCCTGGATGTACATGGACTCTGTTATGCTGAGTGAAATAAGTCAGAGGGAGAGAGAGACATACAGAATGGTCTCTCTCATTTATTGGATTTAAGAAAATTTAAGGACATTATTGAAATAATTCCCAGATGTGAGGGCCAGAAGAATCAGCTCATGATATGAAGATCACCACCAAGAGTGGTAAGCACAGTTAGATAAATAACTACACTGATAACTATCATAGCAATGTCAATGAATGAGGGAAGTAGAAAGCCTGTCTTGAATACAGGAGTTGGAGGAGGGAGATGGGGAATATTGCACTGATGAAAGGGGCTTTTCTCTTTATGACTTAAACCCAACTATAGACATGCATGCAATCATTTGTAATCATGGGGTTTAAATAAAAATATCATTTAAAAAGCAAAGAAAACTAATTGAAAAAATTTGGAATTAAAAATAAATGCAAAAGTAATCTAAATATAATTTCTCTAATTTATTCTTTTAAAATTCTTTTAAAAATGACTGTAGAAAATAATAATATGGGAGCCGGGCGGTGGCGCTGGAGGTAAGGTGCCTGCCTTGCCTGCACTAGCCTAGGACTAGGACGGACTGTGATTCGATCACCCGGTTTCCCATATGGTCCCCCAAGCCAGGAGCGACTTCTGAGTGCATAGCCAGGAGTAACCCCTGAGCGTTACCGGGTGTGGCCCAAAAACAAAAACAAAAAAAAAAAAAGAAAGAAAGAAAATAATAATACTTCATATTTTCTTAACTTTTCCTTTGTTATTTATAATAACTTAATGACCTGATGTGTTTAGAGTTTGATGTTTAGAAACTTAGTAAAGGTGACAATATATATGGCATTTATCAAGAAAGAAATGTGCCAAGTGAGTTGACACAACCTTATAATGTGTATAAGGGGAGGAAATTAAATTGTTTTTAACACTCAGATCAAAACTGTTCGAATTTCGTAAAATGCCAATTTCTGATGAGTGAGAAATTTTAATTTAATTTTTATTTTTTAATTATATTTTTAATTTATAGTTAATTGTACAAGTGTGAATTTTTTTAAATGTTTGACAGAGTTAATACCTCTTTTAATTATTTAAAGACAAAATCGTACTTATAAAAAACTTAATCCAAATTAAAATTGTTCAAAGCACAGTCACATTTTGTTATAACATTAGCAGGCTAATTTGAATATATTATAAATGCAGATTTTTACATAAAGCACATAGCATGTATAATACATATTTAATATATTCAATGGATAAACAAACAATACCAAATAAACAGCTACACTGATATACTAAATAGTACCTTTTAGATTTAATGCCAACCATTGGAATTTAAAATCACTAATTAAAGACATTAGTGAATGTCAATACAGCAATATTTTAATGACTCCAAGATAATCCCACAGCAATCAATTTAGAGCAGAATGAGTTTATTGTGAAGTGCCAAAGGTGTAAAAAATGCTTCCTTTGCACAATAAAGCTACCATTTCTCAAATGAATAATGCCTAGTCAAATTTAACTAGGTAATTACTTAATTTGCATTTATTAAGAACATATAATAACTGGGAAGAAAGCTCTTTGGGAAATGACCTAACAGTCAACAGTTGACTTAGGCAAACAGTTTTAATTTAACTTTTGAATGTACAGTTTGCACTAATGACTCTAGGCAAACACTCATACGAATAACAACTCAGATAACACAACCAGCATCAGCACTAATATATTAGTTTTTATTACATATTCAGTATATAGCCAACGATTATAAATCTTAGTGAAGTAATTATTTTAAAAAAACTATCACTAGAAAGGGAAAATTTAATTTGTGCTAATTTTTGCCTATGCAAATTAAATGAAAAAAATTTTTAAATGTTGCTTTTTTTCTGTCTTTCTCTTCTTTGCCCTTTTTTCTTTTTTTTTTTTCTCCTGTGCTTTATTTCAGGACCATGGTTAGTGTTCTGTTGTCAGTATTGCTGTGGTGCTTTTCAGGTTTATTGTTTGCTTGTTTTGTTTTGTTTTATTTTGGGTTTGATTTTTCTAGATCTATAACCTCTAGAAGGACTCCTTGTCTGTTTGAATGTTTGCCCCCCTTATTCTTTTCTTTTATTTTTTCTTTTTTCCTTACCTTCAAACACAATCACATAATATGAACTATTTGTTCTGCCTCACAAATTGAAGGGGAAATAATGGAGAGCACCAAGACCAAACAGTCGTTTGAACATTGAGTAGAAATAAAAAATGATCAGGCTTGAACACCAAATCTAAAGCCAACTACAACAGAATAATTACCCAATTTACAACAGGCTAGACACAGAAGGGACCACTCATAGCTTGGGGGGAAGGAGCGGGGACAATATGGGATGCATTCTGAGAACAGGGGTGTAGGGAGGACAGCATTGGTGGTGGGAATGCCACTGATTCAATGTCATTATGTATTTGGAATACTACTGTGAATGATTTGTAATCCACTTTGGTCAAAATAAAAATTATTAATATATAAAAAAAACAAAAAGACTATCACTATATTCTATATCATAGTCTCATCTATGTGAGAATAGATCATCTGTCTTGTTTTTGTATTTTTAGTGAAATAAAAATAATTAATGTCATTCAACCAGTTTCTCTACTATACTGTGCCCACTTATTATATTTAGGGACAATTCTGTCTGTGTAAGCTTGTGCACACAAGAGAACACACTCACAGGCATACATACAAAGTAACAGAGAAATTCAACATGTCACAAAACAAAATGACTTGAAAAATTACAAATACTGTGACCACACTGCATGCCAGTATTTCTTTCATTGGGTATTTAGAAATGCAATACAAAAAATAAATTTGTGATTTTTGAAAATTGGAAGAAATTAGATATAAAAATAAAGTTGTATATGGTTCTGAATGCTGGTGAGGAAAAGAAAATTTACCTCCTGCTTAACGTTCATCATTGTGGCAAATTTTATACAGCATTAATTATAGGCAACTATTTTTCTAATTTTTCACTGCTTTCATTATTTTGTCCATTCATCCATCTATTATCTATCATCCATCTATCTATCTTCTATCCAACATCTATCTATCTATAATCTATACATATATTTAGTTTTTGGGCCACAGCTGGTAACTCCTGGCTCTGAGATCAGCAATCGCCCCTGGCAGGCTTTGGGGGAAGATATGTGATGCTGGGAATCAAACCTGGGACAGTCTCGGCTCTGCAAACCACTCGGCCGAGTGCAAACCAAACACCCTGCTGCTGTGTAATCTCTTCGACCTTGCTCTCATTCTTTAAAAGATGCTCCTTAAATGATAAAAGCCATAAATGAGATTTTATGTTTAAAATTTTTATTCATTTTTTAGACCTAGGCATATAAAAGGTCCTTGATTTGGGTTCAATCAATCCTCTGCATCACGAGGGGTAATTGAAAAGTGTGGGTATCATAGTAAGCCCAAAAATTGGTAAGTGTGATCTCAAAACCAAAAGAAAGACAAAAGCTGAGCTATGTTTGGGTCTAAAATACAAAAGAGACAAAAAGGAATTTTAGAGTTCATATCCTCAGGGTGTTTGTAACGATTTCCCTAATTGGGATCTTGGTGTCTTATGGTATTAGAGTTGCACTGAAATCAATTCGAATAAGAGTAGTGGAATAGTGGTACTAAAACTCAGAAGTTAAAGTTTCACAAGCTGCTCTCTGATTATCACCTTCTGGACTTTTAAAATTAGGAAATTAGTAGCATTTAGAGTGAACAAAAGCTTTTACCAGGAGACATGAAGGACTAAATTTAACATTTCATATACAGGTTATGTGCTATACCACCGTTAATCACCTATTAAGTCCCTTATTTATAATAGATCAAACATAATAATCTAAAAAGCTTGAAAGCTAAAATTATTTGCCCTGCATATATTATTTACACATATGTTTATCTAAAGTCATGTGTGTATAAGTGTATTATCTGTGTAGATATAAATGAATACATAGATAACCACAAATAAATGTACAACCATAAATAGGATCAGGTAATGAAGAAGAGAATAATCTGTCTATTGGGAATATTCTGAATAAAATTAATTTATTATTTTTCTGAATAAAATAATATAAATATTGTATTAAATACGTGAATACAAATTTATAAAGCCAAGTTTGAGCATTTGCTTTCATAGTATTTTTTGGAAAAAATGGTTAACAAAATATTGGTCTTCCTTTTGGTATTAGATAAAAGTGCTATTTGATATGAATTCATACACAATAAACTCAGCTTAAGAGAACAGCACTTATAATTCTTTAGAAAATATCAATAAAAATGACTTGAGGAGGGCCTGAACGCAAAGGTAGGGCATTTACCTTGAATGTGGCCGACCTAGGAAGAAACTCTATTCTATCGTCGGCGTCCCATATGGTCCCCCAAGCAGGAAAGTTTTCTTGGCACATAGCCAGGAATAACTCCTGAGTGTCACAGATTATGACCCAAAAAACAAACCAAAACAATTACTTGGGGGAAATGTCTATTCATTTCTGCTTTCACAGAGTTTTTATAGAAAATTTCTTCTTTTTTTTTAATACAGTACAGATACCCTGTTAAGAACTCATTCTCTAAAGATGCTTCTGATATAGCAGAAGAGGTATACATGTTATTTTTTAATGAGAATAATTAATAGTAGTTTAAAGCACAAGTAAACTATAATTTTAATCCTTTTAAAAATACAGAAATGGGATTACTTTGATTTAAAACTTTCAAATAATTTTGAAGAAGATAAAAGGTAGTAGAAATGACTGCAAAATCTTCCTAACATTTTTAATATAGTATTTTACTGATTGTCCTAAGCTAGCTGTGAAAATCTACAATTTGATATTTAAGATATTATATATGTGAATATATATTTAAATACATATTGGTATAGAAATATTACAGCAGAAAGGACTCTTGCATTGCATATGACTGAACTAGGTATGATCCCAAGTCAGTATCCCATATTGTTTACAAAGCACCCCCAGAAGTGATCCCTAGGCTCTGAGCCAGGAGTAAACTCAGGAATCAGAAACAAACAAGTAAAGGAGTAAATAAATAAATGAATAAATAATAAATAAGTTTATAATTAAGGTTCACATGAAGAATATATGAAGTTAAGAAATGTGAGTGTAAACTGGGAACTCTCTGTTTTAATTCAAATTATAAGAAAGTGAGACACAAAATAAATACATTTGAGTATAGTTTGCTTTTGTACTAAAACTTGGTTTCTGTTGCCTGTGAATTTTTCCAAACACACGTGAAGTTTTCCAAAACTTTGTTTCTGGAGTATTAATGCAATAAGTTTAGCTTTTCTTCAGTCAGTATAGGTTTCCCTAACAGTAATGCCAG
>PVKC010024135.1:0-16994 GCA_004027635.1 Crocidura indochinensis | reverse complement strand
AAAAAAAAAAAACCAAAAAAAAAAACAAGAATAAAAAATGAAAAATATAAAAGGGAGAGCTCGTATAGCAAGGTATTTTGTTGTTGCTTATTTTATGCATAGGCATAGTAAATATTGGGGAAATTAGAAAGGAAATTTCCTTGGCCTAAGAGATACAGAGTGTCTCCACCCTTAAAGCATACTGTCATGAAATCAACTACAGGCTCTGGACATGTTCATTGTCAAACCTCAAGGTCTATCTTTATAGTGCCAGGAAACGTTCTGCTCAGTTGTGGCTGTCAAAGTCAGTCCTCTGTAATTAGAGATTTTGGTCTCCCTGGGCTTTTTATGCCTGCTTCCTTCCATCCTTGCTACTATTAGAGCCAGTTGGATTGCTAGTCTCTTGATTAAAGTCACTTGAGCAAGTGAGGGGAACAATGGGAATTACATGGAAGGAATATATTGGAAATCATTTGAGTTTTATGGTTTTTAACTCTCAAGTTTTGCATGAGTTTAAATGTATTGAATCTGGGATCGGAGCGATAGCAGAACAGAACATTTGCCTTGCATGCGGCTGACCCATGAGCAGCCCAGGTTCGATCCTTGACACACTATATGGTTCCCAGAGCCTGCAATTTCTGAGGAGCAATTTCTAAGTGCAAAGCCAGGAGTAACACCTGAGCACAGCTTGGTATGGCCCAAATAAATAATATATATAATCTATTTCATAAAGTGACATGCATTTGCCTTGCATGCAGAAGGACAGTGCTTCAAATCCCAACATCCCACATGGTTCCCCAAGCTTGCCAGAAGTAATTTCTGAACACTGAGCCAGGAATAACCCCTGAGCACTGCCGGGTGTTACCCAAAACTGAAAAATAAAAAATAAAGTGAATTGAGCATCACATATACACTTTATATATCTTATAATTTTAATTATACTCAAGTAACAGTGAAAAATTATTTTATTTTAAAAAGAGAAAAAAGGAGAGATACATTTTCAAAAACTCATATTCTGGTAGACCCCATGCTTCTTTATTTCTATTCTCTTGGAAACTGTTCAAGATGCATTACTGCTAGTTGATACAAAACTCAGACTTCATGCCATTGTTTACAAGAAATTCATGCCTAGCAGTCTTGTCATCATGAAATCCAAGAGGAATCCTAGCAAGGGACATCCACCAATCACAGTTACCACCACCACCTTTACATTCCTGACCCTTTCACCTTTTCCACCCTTACTTCCATGAGTTCCCATTTGCCTCATCCTTTCCCCTCCAGCTCCCTACCTCACTTTGCATACTTTGCATGCACTTAAACACTCAACAGAATAAGACAACTTTTGATAAGATCACTCTACATAGAAGGATTTCTATGGCAGTTAAATTTATAAGTAACAAAAATTTTGCCTTCTTTTGTATAGAAAAGTCACCATTGGAAACAATACAATAGAGCAGCTCCAAAGAATTTACACTTGTTCTGGATTCTACCTATCCCATAGGGCACAGATCCAACCTCCACATTACCAATGAACGTCCCTTTCTACATCCTTCATATTTGCAACATGGCTCAGACAACTGGAATTTTCCTTTCATTTTCTTCATGTCAACTTTGGAATACACATTTCTAAAGTTTCTGCTTCAATTCTTCATCGACAGCCGGTATGAGTTAAAAAACACTTTCCTATGTTTATTAATATTTTCCTTTCACACGGAGCATAAACTCATGGTAATTGTATTTTAGATTTAAGGTTTATATAATATGACTTCTAGAAAGTTATAGTCTCAATATCAATCAAGAAGCAATAATGGACTCTAGGGGGTGGTTTATGCTTACAGAAATATTTTTAAATGAGTCCCTGAACCAAGAAATATAAATGAAACAAAACATCATATCTTACAATACAGATAAGTAGATGTTTTTTTGTTTTCTTTTGTTTTGTTTTGAATTAATTATTTGGTTTCTTGTTACAATTTATATTTTTAACTTTTCTGGGACTTCCTTCCCATCCTGAGTGAAGCTAGCTTTCACTTCATGAGAATGAACCTGCTATGACCTTCTCAACAACATACAGTTCTTTCCAAAACTGTAATGTTTCCCAAATCCACAAGAAGAGTAACATTAGTTGCTTCTATATAAATTTAGGTCTACTACAAATCTTATTGTCTACTTAAATTTTTCTTAAAATATTTCTCTTTTACTTATATGTCCTACTTCATAACAAATAGTAACTGCTAAATAATTGTTAGTTGAACAGTTAAAACTAATAACTAATAAACTAATAAACCAGCTTCTTAGTTACCAAGATAACCTAGAAAACAACTATCAGTGTTTTATAATGTGAAGAACAGGTGGATAGATTTATTTTTATACAAACAACCTAGATCAGAATCCTGATTTTCTTCATTAACTAGTTGTAGCTAAAACTTACTTTATCGTATGATAAATATTTTTAGCATGTGAATAGAATAAATATTTAAGTCATTAATAGTTAACAGTTAATAAAACAGCAGAGTAAGTACTGATTGTATCTGATCCTCTACCTAAACTTATCTGAACCAAACTCTAAACAGAATGCACCCAGGATTGGGCTATATCTCTGTTGACTGACTGCCACTGCCCTCCAGAGCAATGAGCAAAATTTTTTATGCTTATATGGGCCCTATGTCTGAAGCACTCAAAACATTCTTTCAGAGATTAAATCAGGGCTTTCCTACGATCCTAGTTAATAAATGTCAAATCTTCAATATGAAATCTTAGAAGATCTTTTATAGGATGGTGGCTGACAACTTTATCTTCCATACAAATAAGCTGAGGCATAGAGGGCATAAATCAAAGAGTGTGCTATGAATCCTCCACTTCTCGTGCACTTTGGCTTTATATATGAAAAACAGTGTTTCTTGAAAATGCCTAAAGTTTAAGCAGAGATCCCTGAGAGAATGATTATGGATTAGAGGGAAAATCCCACATGTTCTAACAAAGATGTGAGAATTACGGGATATGGGGTGAGGGCCTTTTGGGACTGACACAGAGGTTATACTAATTGGATGAAAGCCTGATTCCATGATATTCCCATAAGTAGTAAGTTACAATTCCATAAGTTGGTAGCATGTCACCCAACATCCCAGTTCTGAATCAGATTTCTGTAACCATAATAAGTCTTTTCTTGCTATAAGGTAAGGGCATAAGAAAGAGGTTCTTGTGAAAAGAGCAGAGTAGAAATTTATGGTCGACAGTCACAAGAGAATGAAAGCCCAATATAATCAGCAATCTTGAGAAAATGTTCCCCACCAAGTCTGAAGAAAAAAGAAATTTCCATCTCCAAGGAGACCCCTGCCTCCTCCTGAAAAATGTACCTTCACTGTATCCTCAAGAACCCATCCTTCTTCCCTTTCCTGATTTTCTCAGATCAGAACTGTATGGCACTTGTCATAAATCAACCATATCTATAGTTATGTGAAGCCATTTGAACTATGACCATCCTTTCCCATGAATCAGCAGCTGTGAAGATTTTGCACCACAACAGTGTAACTAAGTTATAGACACTTTTCCCAGGATTCCCTTTTCTTAATGGTTAATAAATCACCAATGAAGCTTTCCATGATTTGAAAAGAGGCAGTGGGTAGTGGAATAATTTCAATTTTTTAAAAAATAAACTATGTGTTCCTGTCCCAGTAATGTTCAAGAGTTCATATAATATTGGGGACCCAGGTGATGTCAGGAATAGAATCCAAGGCCTTACATATAATAATCATGTTCTCTATAACCTAAGCCACATCACTGACCTGATATTGATTTTTTTTATTCTGAAGATTTGCAATCAAATTAGACTCCATGATTCTATGGCAAATGACTAATAGTTCTTTCAATTCCTGCCATGTTTTTTCCTATAGTTTCTTTATCTGTGTAAATGACACAGTGCCATGCTGAGGACCAAACTCAGAACCAAACAAATGCAAGGTATGTACACCACTGTAGAAATTTGTAGAATTTTGTAAAATCCATCTACAGTTAACTGTAATAAGCTGCAAATCTGCCTGCTGCTCAGTTGAGAGAGACAGAGAGAGAGAGAGAGAGAGAGAGAGAGAGAGAGAACAAGTATTCTTTATTCCTCCTGGAGTCTGAGGCCTGCAACTTCTACCCAAAGGTTTCAGAGAGAGGGAAACAGAGAGGGAAATACACCATAGGTGGCCAGAGGAAATCTAGGTTCAAGAAAGAGAAAAAGAGAGATAGATACAACTCGGGCAGCATCCCGCTAATGCTTTATCTCCAGCCCCATAAGGACCAGCAGGCACTGCTCTGATCACTATCCTGCCACATTCCCAACTGTCCAAGTTTTTCCTTTTATACCCTACATGACAAGGGGGTATAGCAAAGGGGCATGTCCAGGGACATCTGTCATTACAGTAGGTATAAGAGGGCATGTCCAAGTCCAACTGGTATTACAAGACTTATTCCAAGTCCAGAACAAAAATAGCTCCTCCTGTACCCCTAAAATCGAATCAGGTGAAGGATGCAACAAAGGAGAATTCTGCCAAACCAACACCAGAACAAGGGAAAGGAATGTTTCATATAGAGTCCAGACACAATAATTATCATAAATGAAGATAACCAAAAAATACCTAGAGAAAATTCAATGAACCTATGAGTACCTACTCAGAGATAGAATCAGAACTAACTTATCTAATCCTGTTAAGATCAAAATTAAAGGTCAACAGAAATAAACCACATGAACTGGCTAGATATCAAGGCTTAAAAATAAATTCCCTGAGTAGTTTTTAAAAAGCCTGCACGTCATATAGGTCAACATCCCCATACTGCTCTGAATATCTATCAAGCTGGAGCAAAAACACACTTTGAACCCCACAGGAATTTCAGACCATGGCCAAAGTTTGCCTGAGCCCATCCCTTTACCTGCAATGGTGGATGTGGTTAAGTGAAGAGTCAAAAGCTAAATTATTCAACTTGGGGAAATCAGGCAAGAGGCTACCCAAAATCAAAATCAACCTTGATATGTTGTCAGGAGAAAACTACCAAAACTCAAAGAAAAAGGCTACCATACTCCGTATAACCCTAAATTTATTAAGAATATTGGCCTATTTGCATGGGAAAAAATAGATGTGGACTCTGAGTTTAAAGGTAGTTTTATTAAGGTTTTCCAGGGTGTATCTGAGCCATTTTCCCAATTCATTGGCAAGCTGACTGAGGCAGTACAGAGAAGAGTTCAGGAAAAAAGAGATCCAGGATCATTTAATAAAACAATGTTTAAGAACACTAATGAGCACTATTAGGCTATATTAAAACCAATAATGGAGAGATAAGATGGATTATCTTAAGGCATGCCAGAATGTTGGTTCCATTTACCACCAGGCACGAATAAATGCCCTTGTGGCTTATTCAGTCCAGAAATAAGGTAGGAGACCAGCAGACCAACTGAGAGTATTTCGAGCCCTGCTCAACCATGCATTTTCAAGGCTACCATTTGTATCTTGCCCTAGATGCAGTAGAGGCAATCACTGGGGCAAGAGATTTCTGATCTGCTTATGTAAACAGAGTACAGTCCAAAACTTTCAAATCTGGGGTAGAAGTTTTAAAAGTGGCAAGTTTGGTCACTTTTGGAGAAAATTCAGGAAAACCACTCTAGAGACCATCACCTAGACCATACCCACAATGTAATGGAAGTAATCACTGGGCAAGATATTGATCTACTAATGTTCATCAAATTCTGGGAAACTGGTCAGGGGGCCTACCTAAGGACCCACAAAATCCTGGGCAACAAGTCATGTAAACCTATTACTCATAAACTTGCTACAGCCAACCACCACAAGAAATGCCATCCTGGACATTTCTTGCCTGAATAATAGAACCCTGACTTCAGCACAATGCCAATACAAACTATGATCAAGCATAAAGGAACCGATACAACCAGGCACAGTAGGTCTGCTTTTGGGTAGGAGTAATCTAACAATAGAGGTCATTAATGTTCATGTGGAAATTATTGATCCAGATTATGAGGTAGAACTAATATTTGTAATAACAGTGCCTACAATATGGACTTTTAAAAGGGATGAGAGAATAGGACTCTTCCTATTTGTAATACTGAGCCACTCCAAACACCCAAGGATCAGAGTAATTAGCAGTACCAATCCTTTAGGAACGTCTAAAGAACATCTGACAGCATCCACAGATAGCCTGTTCAAAATCATTCACTCAGTAATTCCCCTAGAAATTTATGCCATGTAATTCAAGGGTATGATTGATACAGGGGAAGATCTTTTTATCATATCCACCAGACACTGGCCTCATAATTGGTCTTTACAGAAGATTCTTTATGGCTTGCAAGGAATAGGCAATATGCCTTCATTACCATGGAAGTAAATATAGACATGTTCCAATCTTATGTGGCTCCTGTGCCCCTGAACCTATATGGACAGGATTTACATGATCAGTAAATCCTGATCCACAGGATTTCCCATTTATCCTCCTATAACTCTGCTATAGATCTACTCTTCTAGCTCACAATCCCTCATATTTTCTAATCATGGTCAATAGGTTAGAGAACCCACCACCACTTTATTTACAATGAAGATCTAGCCACCCTGTGTAGACAAGTCAATGGCCCCTTAATGAAATAAAACTAAAGGTGCTTACGAATTTAGTAGAGGAGCAATTAACATTAGGATACATAGAAACATCATTTTCTGAATGGAACTCTCCTGTCTTTTTTCTACTGAAAAAAATCAGGCAAATGGCAACTATTGATCAATTTGTGTAATGTTGATTGCACAATGATTCTGATAGAAACACTCAATCTGGCGTTCCTATTCCTGTAATGGTTCCTAGAAATTGACATCGGTGGTGATTAATATAAAAGACGAATTTCTATAATAACCCCACTCACTCAAATGACCATAAACTATTTGCATTACCTATTTCTCCCTTAAATCATAATGCAAAGCACCTATGCACAAATTTCACTAAATTGTTTTACATCAGGGAATGACAGAGTCATCAACTGTGTCAATATTTTGTTTATTTAGTTCTACATCCTTCCTATGCAAGATTTCAAATTCCTTATGTTATAAACTGCATAGATGGTATTTTAATAGCTTGTTCAAATAAGATGAAAATTCAAAGTTTTCATGAGGACATTATTCCAAATTTGCCAGCAGTTTGATTACAGGTATCAACAGAAAAAAAAAAGACCAGATGATGTCACCATATGGAATAATTGGGTTATATTCTGAAAAGCACAATGTTACAGTCTCAAAAAATTTCAATCTACCAGAAAGATCTTAAAACACTCAATGACTTTCAAAAATTGCTGGGCGATAATAAATAATTTGGTCTGTCCCTCTAGTGAAACCCCAAATTCAGAAATGTTCCTTAACTTAGAAGGTGATACTATTCTGAATAACCCAAGGAAAAGGACTCCAGAAGGAATTAGACTTTTTATGGACTTCCTCCAGAAGTCCTGTCTCACTTTCTTTACCCCCAGAGTGAAAATATGACAATTGCTATTTGCAACACTAAAATCACCAACAGATGCCATTGTTCAATTATCAGAACCTCTGAAATGGATATATCTTCATAACAAACAACAACATACAATCATTTCCTACTTAGAACTAATAGCTAATATAATTATTAAAGGGAGGCTGTGAACTCACACTTTATTGGGATACAACCCTGATATCATAGTCAAGAGGAAAGAAATTGTGCAAACTAAATTCTCAGATCTCAAGGAACTGAAATTAGAAGTGAATTACAAATAAATACAGAAGAAAAATATTAAACCTTTAAATTTAACAGTTTATTACTGAAAAACCAGTGGGTCAGATATGAAATCCAAAAAGGAATAACAATGAAGACACGAATTATCAGAATTTATGGGACACAGCAAAAGTAGTACTAAAAGGAAAATTTCTAAATTTTTAGGCACACATTAGGAAGGAAGAAGTGGCCTACATAGATAGCCTAATGACACAGCTTACAAAATTAGAAAATGAACAACTAAAGAAACCAAAAATAGGTATGCAGAAGGAACTAACAAAGCATAGAGCTGAAATGAATGAAATGGAAATCCAAAAAAATAATCCAAAAGATCAACAAAAGCAAAAGCTGGTTCTTTGAAAAAATTAACAATATTGATAAACCACAAGCAAAACTCACAAAGAAAGGAAAAAATAGAAATTTAATAAACCAGATTAGAAATGAAAATTGAGAGATCACTACAGATACTGCAGAGATTCAAAGGGCAATCAGAGACTACTTTGAGAGACTCTATGCCATAAAAAAGAGAACCTGGAAGAAATGGATAAATTCTTGAACTCATATAATCTTCCACAGTTGAATCAGGATGATCTTGCATGTAGAATAAAAGCCCTTTTTGGAAGGGCCTGGATGGTGGTAGATGGTGATGGAGGGTGAGAGGTCTTTCTCCTCCAGCTCCTACCACGAGTATGCAGCACCCTTCAGCCGGCGGGTCTGCAGTTTCAGGTAGCAGCAAGGAAATCATCCACAGACAGATTCTGGGAGATATCAGCTTTATTCATGCCCTATCCACCAATGTGTGGCCTATAAACCTTTTATGCTGGATCTCTATTGAGCCCTGCATTGTACTCTCCATCCATCTTCCTGCTCAATCTCTCTCCAAACTCCTCCTCCAAATCTCTTCACTTCCTCCTGGCCCTTCTGGCTAAAACCTTTTGTTACCTCCCAAAGATCCCTCCCAGAAATGGGTGGTCTTTTTGTAGGTAAGATTACACAGGAAGAATGGGGGTTGGGCAACGCTTTCATATGTAAACAGAGGTATCACTACAGAGGAAATTTAATGGTAATCAAAAGTCTTCCCAAAAACAAAATCCCAGGCCTAAGTGGATTCACTAATAAATTCTTTCAAGCTTTTCAAGAAAAACTACTACCAGTCCTTTTCAGGCTCTTTCTGAAATTGAAGACACAGGAACACTCCCAAATAGTTTTTATGAAGGTAATATCGCCTTGAAACCAGACAGAGATGCTGCAAAAAAAAGAAAACTACAGACCAATATCCCTGATGAACAAAGATGCAAAGATCCTCAACAAAATCCTAGCAAATAGGATCCAATGCCTCATCAACCAAATAGGTTTCATTCAAAGAATGCAAGGATGGTTTAACATACATAAATCAATAAACATAATACACCATATCATCAAAAAGAGAAATAAAAACCACATGATCATAGCAATAGATGCAGAGAAAGCATTCAATATGGTCCAACACCCATTCTTGATTAAGAAAAAAGAACCCTCTCATCAAGATGAGAATGAAAGGAACTTTTGTCAATGTAGTCATGGCCATCTACCACAAGCGAATGGAAAATATTATTCTCAAGGGAGTTAGTTAAAATCCTTTCCTCTTATATCTGGTACAAGACAAGGATGCCCTAACTCATCACTTCTATTTAAGATTGTGCTGGAAGTTCTTGCTATAGCAATTAGTCAAGAAAAAGATATCAAGGGCATCCAGATAGGAAAGGAAGAAGTAAGCTTTCACTGTTTGCAAGTAACATAATACCATATTTAACAAAACCCTAAAGGCTCACCAAAAAGCTTCTAGAAACAATAGATTCATATAGCAAATTAGCAGGCTATAAAATTAACATGCAAAAATCAGACCCAAAGCCATAAGGTATATAGAACAACATGTAGGTAAAATGGTCCATAAAATTGACACTAAAGTCCCTGGGGAGAGGGTGGAGGACTTGGGAGACAGAATGGGTATGGAGGTGGAGGGAGAACAACTTGGTGATGGGAATTCCCCTGATTCAATGTTTATTTGTAAATGGAATATTACTGTGAATATCATGTAAACCGCTATGATTAAAAAATAAAAAATAATTTAAAAAAATTGACACTAAAGACATCTACAAGGAGGAAACATCACTCTCCAAACAAGTGGAAGTGGAGATAAGCAGATGGGACTATATTATGCTAAGAAGCTTCTTCATCTCAAAGAAAATAGTGACCAGGCTACAAAAGCCATCCACAGAATGGTAGAAACTATTCACTCAATACCCATCAGATAAGGAGCTAATATTATGCAGTCATAGGAAATATAAAGTCATAAAATTTTCCTATACATGGATATACATGTAATCTATTATGCTGAGTGAAATAAATCAGAGAAAGGAAGCAATAGTCTCACTCATCTATGGGTTTTAATAAAAATAAAAGGCATTGTTGTAATAATACTCAGAGAAAATATAGAGGGCTGGAAGGACCAGCTCATGATATGAAGCTCACCATAAAAAGTGGTGAGTGCATTAGAGAAATAACTACACTGACAACTGTCATAACAATGTCAATGAGTGAGAAAATTAGAAAGCCTGTAAGATTGGGGGGGGGGGTGGAGGGAAATGGAGGGAGAAGGTAAATGGAGGGCATTGGTGGTGAAATGGTGCAATGGTGATGGGGTGGGTGTTCTTTATATGACTGACACTCAACTGACACAACAATCATGTCTGTAATCAAGGTGCTTAAATAAAGATATTTTTTAAAGTTGTACACAAAGAAGTAGACAATAAAATTTAAACCAAATTAAAAGACTATATATTTTGGACTATTTATCCCCTTTATATTGCATACCTGTTTATTTTACCTGGCCTTCAATCTGGCCTTACCCTGGTCTCAAACCCATCTGTCTCTCTGTCTTTCTCTCTCCTGGACTAGGCTTGTCATTGGCCCCTAGGCTTCTCTAATAAAAAAAATAATTGAGATATTTTGTCAGTCATGCATGTAAGACCCCTGAGGACACCAGCAGCTTGGATCAATCTCCAGTAATTTAGCTATTGGCACTCCACCATTTGAACCATGGCAGATTTTGTTTAGTTCTTTCTATATTCCCTTTAAATATTTAAAGACATTTTGTTACTTTTAATAGTTATTTGATTTTTTTCATCTACCGCATTTGTTTGCATAAATGCAAACACACACACACACACACACACACACACACACACACACACACACACACACACACATGCACGCACACATTTGACCGGGCCACACTGACTCTAGATTACAAACTCATCTCTTTAAGCCACTTCCACTTGGACTTTTTAGAGTCCCTATCCATATTGGCCTCTAGGAGTAACACAGAATCCATCATGTAGTGTGCATAAAAGGACTGAGACTAGGTGGAAAAGAAGAGAGGAAATAAACACTGAGAAAGTCAGTCAAAGAAATGATGCCAAAGAAGCAGGGTTGAATCAGTGAACTCTTTAAGGACAAAAACAAAATCTCACAGGAGGGGGGAAAATGGGATGCATTTATGATTGTTATGGGAAAAAAAAAAAGAAGGTACAAATCATAAACCATGAAGACAGGGGAAAAGATAACTTTGTCAGAGAAGATAAATCAAAAAAGTTCACATGTAATTCCTTATGGAATTAACCAGCAGTAAAAAGGCTTTCAAAATGAAGTCACTTGAAAGATAAAGGACAAAGAAAGGCATGCTTACATATCTTGAAACCAGAACTGGAGATGAGCAGTGCCAGAAACCCAAAGGATAGCTTTAGTGCCTAGATTTGCAAGCTCAAGAGAAATGGCCAGCCACAAAGGAATTTCAAGTTATTGGAAAGGTTGCTATGCCAAGAAGCATGAAATGTCCATAATAATAATCTAAGAGACTCCTAGGAATAGCTGAAACTAACCATCATTGGAGGTCAGAGAAATAGCAAGTAGGGTGCTTGCCTGCATGTGGATGACCTGGATTCAATGCATCTCATATTGTCCCCTAAACTCCACCAAGACTGATCCCCCTATGCTAAGACCTAAGCACAGCTGGATGTGATCCTCCTTTCAAAAAAAAAAAGTTGTGCACAAAGAAGTAAACAATGAAATTTAAACCAGATTCAGGAAAAAATAAACTTGAATTTTGAGCCTCAGTAATTTTGGTAGAACTTTGAGAGGAAAACTTAGCTGAGAAGAAGCTTCTGAAGGCATGCAAAAAAAAGTACAACAGTTGAAAAAATTAAACTTGTAGATCTTTAACCCAGTGATCTTTGTGTAGAAACTATTTCTGAATATCATAAATGGAAAAAATACTAAATAGAGAAACACTTTTTGCACAAAATTGTTTAACTGTTATAATAATAGCTTATAATTGGAAAAAGTCTATATATGGGGCAAAGGGAATGATTCTATAATAATACAAATAGTGTAGCATGTACTTATTATGAAATATAACATGAGTGTTTATAAAGGGAAGGTCTATATAAAGTAAAGGATTGGAAAAAGGAAAAAAACAGATCAACATAAATAGCGACTGCTTAGTGAAAGTAGAAAGTCACATAAAAGTTTGACTCATTTTTCTGGTTCTATCTATGATAATCTATGTATAATGACATATGCATGAGAAAAATATAAAAATAGTTATTACAGAACATTAACAGTGGTGACCTCTGCAGGGTAGAGACAGCAGAACAATAAATCCTAAATATTCGTTTGCTTCTATTTGATACTTCCAAATTGCTTGATTTTTTTGTTGATTTCAAACAAATCTATCCTCTAAAATCATTCTCTACATAAACCCTCATCACTGTTTTCTAAAATAGTTTTGGAAGTTCCAAGTAGAGATATTAGGCAAGAAAACATTTTTAAATAAATACAGCTTGGAAAAACTAAAGTTATGATTATTTTAGATGACATAATAATATAGACAGAGCATTATAAGCACACCAGCAAAATGTGCTACACATAATTATTTTAGCAAAGTGACAGAATATAAAATGAGTATACATAAATATGTTGCATTTATACATGAAAACAATAAATTAAGGAAAAGACAAGAAAACAATCGAGTTTATAATTGCTTCAAAAGCAATAAACTCCCCTAAATAAACTAAAGAGAAAGATATACACTGAAAACTATGAGACACTTTTCAAAGAAATAAAAGACATAAATAAATGGAAAGTTTTTTGTGCAAGAGTAAATATTATTACTGTTACAATATATTTAAAGCAATCTAGAGCTTCAATGCAATCTCTCTAAAAATATGCATAGCATTTTTCAAGGAATTAGACAATTCTAAAATTTATATAAAGGGCCAGAGATATGTTTCACTTGCCTTGCATATGTAAGGACTTGGGTTTGATTCCTAAAGCTGTCAAAAAAATTTTTTATGGAACCACAAAAATCCCTGTTAGTTAAAACAATTCTGAGACCAAAAAGAGGGGAAATAAAAGAAATGAGGGTATGTGATATACCCTGACTTAAGAATATATTATAATGCAGTTGTAACTAAACCGGCATGATATTGGAACAAAGGCAGAAATGCAGACCAACAAAATAGAGAACTGGGAGTTAGGATATTAATCCATTTGGATATATGCGATGTAATAAGGAAGTCAAGATATAGAACAAAAAGGCAAAGCCTCTTCTACAAATGCTACTGGGAAAACTGGACACAGTCTTAATACACCAAAATGTCCTTAAGTGTATTAAATAGGAGAAAAAATAAAATGGTTAAATAGAGAACTCATCAGTGTGTGCTTTACATGTTCCATGATCTGAGTTTTCACAAGGATACATGATCTCTCTTACACTACAAAGCTTAGTCCCCCTACACTGTTGAGGTGGTTCTCTAACTCCCCACATAGCAGGGCCTTAAAAGGGACTTTCTTAGGGACTTCCATTAAACCATTCAGCCCAATTACTGACTATTACCCGAAATTTCCCCCAGCATCACTGAGAACCATTTGGGTGCCCCCACAAATTATAACATTGACCAAAAAGAAAGCGCAGAGCCAGAAATAGCCCCTAATCACTGCTATGTGTGTCCACCATCCCCCCCCCCAAAAAAAAGAATTAGGACACAGGAGATCTGAAGAGGTAATCCAGAATGGTTGCCTGTCTTGCTTCGGAGTCCACAGCAGCAACTAGTCCCCCCCCCTTTCTGTGCAGGACAGCTCACCTCTGAAGAAGCACCCCCAGGGAACAATGGTTAAGGAGGACCAAAGTCCAGGACACAGGGAAGTTGGAAAGGTAGTCCACAATGGCTGCCTGCTATGCTTAAGAGCCCACAATAGCAACCAAAAATTTTAATTTAAATAAATTTTTATTTTAGCCATTTGAAAGTAAATTGAGACTTCTTTTCATCCCTAAATAGTTCCTTGTGTATTTTATTCAAATAAGGACCTCTACTTATATAATCACTGAACATTACCAAAATTTAATGATTAATAATGATATCATCTATTACCTGACTATTAACTTTTTCTTCTTGTCTCAATAATAATTTCTATGGGCACTTAATGTTCTTAATATAAATTCTGATGCCAGTCCATTTTGGGAACTTTTTTTCTCTCTCAAAGATTTTAGATTTTCCTTTCAGCTGAAAGATGTAAGATGTCACCAAACCCTTATTAGATTTTATTTATCATCCTTCGCAGCAAGCAGGAAAATGCAAGTTAAAAAAAATTGTACCTTCAACCAGATAAATGTTGTACATTTTATTTCTTGTTTTTCATTTCATAGCTTACATCCTTCTAAAACTTATTCTTTTTTTTTTTCTTTCAACCACTCAGTTATGGAGTTACCTTCTGCAAGTCAAACACTGGACCAGAGCTTTCTTCAGACTATCAAGTAGCAAAAGGCTCCTCATTGTGAGAACAGATGCTGGGAAACAGCATGGCAGGCACTTTCTTGCTACTAGAAGTAGACACTAAGAAGAGACAGTATGACCTAGAAGAGAGAGGCCTTTAGAATTCTTTTACACTTAAGGGATGCCACATTAGGTTGTGTTAAAAGTTCATTCCAGGTGGTGCTGGTGGGGCCATATGGGTACCTGGGATCAAACACAGGTAGTCTACATGCCAGGCAATGACCTACATACTATCTTTACTCTCCAGCCCAAAATGAGACATTTGAGACCTGGAGATCAATACAGAACCTGGAGGTCAATGCAGAACCTTTGCTCAGGTCTCTGTCCACTCAAAATAAACCACTTCCATATACATACATTAAATCTAGAGACTGGAACGTCAGGAGTATCTCTCTCATGAACTGACTCTGGTATTATTTCCTCTTTTAGACTCTATTATTCCTTATGATGTAGACTGTAGAATATGTAATAGTAAATAAGATTTAGAAATTTCAGAACAGAAAACATTGTTTTCCCTAAAATTTCTCAAACTACTAGCTATTTGCTACAAGGGAAAAACAGTCTCCCTTCATGATTTCTTCCTTGCCTTCCAGTGTGCCTCTGGACCTGAAAGTCAGAGCACAGAACTGGGAAATGTGTTGTAAAGTTGAAGGCTGTAGCAGGTGAAGAAATTGGCACCATCCCAGGCCAAACCACACAGCTTCCTTCTTCAGATGCCAACTTCAGCTTTCTCTTGGTCTGCAGAGTTGATTAGTCTCGGCAGGGCTTAACTCAAATGGTTCAGCCGCACTAGAATCCAAGGAAGAAACTAGGACAATTACTTTACATGGAATAAATCGAGTGCCAAGAAGTGATAGGCTCCAACTCTGAATACAAACATACCTGATCTCAACTCTGCTCCAGCAGCGTGATCCTGTGCAGTGAGTTGACGGCACAGAACTATGATACTCTCATCTGTGTAATGCAGGTAGAAAAACAATTTGCTTCATAAACTTGATGTGGGAAAAATTAAGATGGTGTCACCAAATGCTTGACATAACGTGAGAACAAGAGGAAGCATTCTATAAGCAGTATCTGTTAAAAAAAAATCAATTAAATGGTAAACAGCTTCCCACACAGGGAAAGATTTTCATGACAATATAAATTATAAGTTTGAGCAGCGCTCATAGAGGCATGGAAAATATTATGACAATTACCAGTGTCTAATGTCCCATTCTACTGAAGAAGCCTGGGCCAGATTAGAACATGGAGCTAAGACAATGCTTCCAGCTGGAACCCCTTTTCCAGATCTGACAGATACATCTGTTTCAGAGTTGTCTTTTTATTTTTGGTAAAAATAAAAAATAGGCCAATTCTTTAGCAATTTCTGCAGATAATTTACTGCATTCATATCCAGTTGACCATATCCTGCTCTCTCCTAGAGAAACGTTCTTAGATTATAAAGACTCCTCACTGACACCCTCCCCATCAAGTTATATTATGGCTAACAGCTTATTTTTGTCTACTCTTATCTATACAAAAATCCATTATTTCATTAGGAATCAATAAGTTAACAATGAAAAAATAGGTGTCTCATAACTCTTCCCCAGCCTAGCATTGTTCATAGTATAACAATACTGACAGACCATCAAGATTTTTTGAAAGGATGTATCCAGATGTAAAAACCACTCTTATGTTCCCATTTGCTACTATTCATCTTCAAACTACCTAAAATAGAAACCATTTACTTTTCTATATTTCAATAAATGGAAATCTGGTATCATGTTTAAATGTGCTTCCACTTTGAGTTCAGATGATAGATTCAAGGATGAAGGTGTAGAAGGATGTGACAGTGGGGGCAAATACAGAAAGGCTGATTGCTCTTACCAGTTCTACCATCAACAAACTGGAGTCTTATTCTTTTCTGCCCAACGATAAATATTTACTAAGCTTGCTTTCAATTCATTCTAATATTGGGTGGTTTTCAATGATCTCTTAAAACAAGTTTGTGCAAACCTGGAATTTTGCCACAGCAATCTTTAAAGAAAATCATAAAGGAATGAAATAAGAAAGAAAAGGGGGGGGGCCGGAGAGATAGCACAGCGGTGTTTGCCTTGCAAGCAGCCGATCCAGGACCAAAGGTGGTTGGTTCAAATTCGGTGTCCCATATGGTCCCCTGTGCCTGCCAGGAGCTATTTCTGAGCAGACAGCCAGGAGTAACACCTGAGCACTGCCGGGTGTGGCCCAAAAACCAAAAAGAAAAAGAAAAAAAAGAAAAGAAAAGAAAAGAAAAAATAAAAAGAGAAAGAAAAGGAAGTAGGGAGGGAGAGGATGAAAAAGGAAGGAAGGAAGGAAGGAAGGAAGGAAGGAAGGAAGGAAGGAAGGAAGGAA